>JADDOH010019797.1:0-12048 GCA_016648135.1 Agrypnia vestita | reverse complement strand
CGGAAATATATCGCCTTATGAGGTTATGATGATAGCCGCGTATCTGTTTATGTTAATGAGTTTATCGAAAAGTAAGAGGAGAAAAAAGAGGAGAATGCGAAATTATTTACTGCAAAGAGAAAGAAGGACGGACATTCTATGCGTTCTTCGATCGATATAGCTCGATGAGTTCGAGAACGATTTCGTTTCCCCGCATTGTCATCTTGACAGATACAGCGCATGCGTAAACATACCACGTGGTACTGACGCTCCGCGGAATGTTGCAGTGAGTACGCTCGGGTACCGTGCCCATGGCAACGTTGCCACGGCACGTAGAAATGCCGCGCTATGTTGTGCGCGAGGTCGCGGAACAGTGCACGACGTTGCAACGTCACGTAGACTCTATGCCGCGCGTGCTGTTGAGGGACAATTTGTCCCCTAGTGAATACATGGCTTTAAGTACGAAATAACTATAAGTAGACACGGAATATTCGCGGATTTTTTACCTGGAGTAGAGATGGAAAAAAAGGATGTTTATTTATAATTCATTTTGGCAAATATTGCGGCCAGTGAGTTTTACCACTGAAGGGACGATATGTGGGGTATAAAAGCAAAGGAACCAATATCCAAAGATTCCAAAAAAGTGTTTTGAACGCAGTCACCAAGGATTACTGATTTAAAATCTACTGAATTCTAGTATTTATGTATCTATCCCTTCCAAAATCAAGTTACCTATAAATTTACGGTTTATATTTCCTATTAAATCTCGAATTCTGTACATTATAAATTAGAGTTTCTTCTGGATCTTAAATTGCGGTAATAATAAATCTCGCGTTACAACGATACGGCAAATATAACAATGACCAATAGCGGTCGAGTCTCGATACATAAAGCGCGCGCCCAAATGGCGCGCGTCTTTATATGACCATTCCCTCTCTCACACTCATTCATCGCTACATACGTTCCTCAGATCTATTACAATTAGTAATCCTCGATGACTGCATCAATTTTTTTTTTGATGTTTCTGTCTTCGCTGTTATATATACATACCTTACATATATGTAGACTCAATGTTAAACACCCTTGTGCCAAAATGTCCTAGCTTAAGAGGATAATAACAATAAATTTTAATTCAATCTTTAAAGTGGAATTCCACCAAGAACTACGTACTTCAGAATTACAGATTATTTATTTATTTCTTAAAATAAAACACAAATCACTTTGTTTTCACCACTTTATTACATTAAACAATCTACATGTTTCGAGAACAATGTTCCCTTCTTCAGGATTATTCTCCAGATGACCCATAATAATTAACACTCGAACCCCCCTCTCCCCTCACCAACCCCTAACTTAACTTAACTTTTTAAATTTTTAGTACACAAATAATCCTGAAGCAGGGAACATTGTTCTCGAAACATGTAGATTGTTTAATCCAATAAAGTGGTGAAAACAAAGTAATTTGTGTTTTATTTTAAGAAATAAATAAATAATCTCTAATTCTGAAGTACACAATGTCACCACAAAGTTTAAGCCTTCGTACAGAAGAAAAAATATTCTTCAAACAGTTAATTTATTTCTAATTTCGATCCAATTTCGTGTGGGCCTTTTGTCGTAACCCTCGCTCGTGTCACAATTTTATTTCAACTAAATCTTCGAGTTTTATCTCGCCGTGTCTCCTGACATGGAAACGGACCATTAGAAACCTCAACGACAATCGAAAAAGAAGTCGAAAAGAAGTACAAGTGTGGGTGGTGGAAGTCAGTTACGAAATATGGATCAAGTGGGGTCGTTCCCACTGGTGAACATCTGAACCTCTGACAGACGAAGTTGGAATACTAATGAGTCGGAGTAGCCCGGCGAGAAGCTGTGCCGAGTCAGCTCGCTCGCAAGGATTACCACTATTCCTTCTACGCAATTCGTGTTTCATCATTGCAACACCATTAATGAGATTTTTTATAATATATGAATATTAGATATCCAACGCAACTGTAATAAAAACGTTAATTCGTAAAAAATTAAACGTGACCAACCTTCTGAAACGGTTTATGTATGATGAACGTTATTGTGTGTGCATGAAATTATATATTTATATCACTGAGTGATTTGGTAGTCGGTTCGTGGTGTAAATTTTAATTTTGAACAGAATTTTTATTTTAACTTTACCCTATAGCGGGTTATTTGTAAAACATTAATAACCTCGCAGGACAATATTCATGCCTTGATTATGAGTCGAAAATGTTCAAGCTATTATGACCTAATGTCAATAGTTATGGAGATAAGGGACATCAAAGTTTGCATTTTTTTTAAATATTTCTGAATTATATTTTGTAAAACGCTGGACTATCATTACAGTAACTTACATCAAATATAAAAAATTCATTCCCTTCAATACAAGTCAAATAAAACAATAAAAACCTTCGAATTCCAATTGGAAATTTTTCTGGGTTTTTATCATTTTATTTAACTTGTATTGAAATGAATGAATTTTTCGTAATCGATATAAGTTACTGTAATGATAGTCCAGCGTTTTACAAAATATAAGTCAAAAATATTGAAAAAAAATTGCAAACTTTGATGTCGCATATCTCTATAACTATCATCATCATGATTGCTTGAACGTTTTCGACTCATAATCAGAGCAGGAATATAGTCCTGCGAGGTTATTAATGTTTTACAAATAACCCTGTATAATACATCAAAACGTACGTATCCTTTTCAATTTTGACCATAAAATTCTGTTTCATTTCACCTTCTCGCAATCTTCTCCATTGGTCTACAATCGGACGACCCCATAAGGGCTTGTTCAGATACGCGGGAATCGTGCGATTTCAAATCGCGCGTTTTGAAACCGCAGATTTGTGTCATGTGTTCAGACAGCCGCGGTTAATAAGCGATTTGTGCGCGCGAAAATAAACGTCAGTTTGACAGTTCCGGTGCCGTTCTCCATCTTTGAATATCAGAGAGAAATTCGCTCATTACTTTGTGAACGACGGCCCTATTCCATGGCAAGACTCAAAAATATAATTCTGTTAGTTCATCTTTGGTGAATAAATACCTACTCTCCTAAAATACTCATTTTTTCCAACGTGCCTTCACCATTTCTAAATATCTCCACCAACTCCTGCCAAGCTTGGTTCTTGGCAATTTTATCTGAGTAATCCTCACATTGAAGATCCCACATTGCAGGTCTTTTCTCCACTTCATTAATAAAAGTTTAGTGTCGAACGAGCTCACGCGTGCTCCTGTTGTGACAAGAGCACGCGAATGTCATGCGATTCTATTTTCTAGCGGTTGAGTGGCGGGCACCGCGCGGTTTGATTAACCGCGCGGTTATGTCTGAACGACCACATACAAACCTACATAAATAAGACCCACGCGATTCTGAAACCGCGCGGTTCCCGCTGTGTCTGAACAAGCCCTAAAATTCATTTTTCTTCTTTACTTTATAATTTCCTCTTCGATCCTCACCTCAGTATCTGAAATCTATATTCAAATTTTTATCTAATCATGTTCTTTACTATCCATCCCTATTCATAACACTGAATTCTTCAGTTCCACTTTTCAAGGGAAAATAGACTAGGAGCCAGCGACCGAAAGACTTACGTTATAGTATCAAACCTGAAATATTTTCTCTACATGAACCCTATAGCAGGGAAGAAGGTTTGGATATTACGACATTCGAGTTGCGGGGATTATGGCCCAAATAAAATATATAAAATTCAGATTTGTTACCACAGCATAAATGACATGATTATTTATAAAGTTGCAAATGTTGGTTAAGCAGCTGCAAGACTCGTTACCGGCGTTTTAAAGTCTGCGCATATTTCACACCCTCTTTAAAACCTTCACTGGCTTAAACGTCCAGAGAGGATTGAATATAAGTTGGCCTCACAATATTCAAGGCTATTCACAACATGGCCACATTTCCGATAACCTGGTCTAAGGAGATTGATCTCGGGCGGCTTCTACGATTATTGCCTTCAATATTTCCCTGGACGATGGAAGAAAGCAGGCCTGGGTGCCTCATTAGTTATGGTCTCTTCAATTCGCTCGTTGTTGGGCGATACTGTTCAGGAGCCGCCTCTTTTCTTTCCATAAAGCCATGTATTCACTAGGGGACAAATCGCGAAACGTTCCGCTCGGCATGTCGCATCAACATCTACGCTCATGTTTCGGGGACAATAACGCGGCCATTTGACGTGTACACACCGGGACTCGCATATCTTGTCGCGGAAATGTCACCCGATGAGCTTATGTTCACAGCTGCGGTATCTCATTTGGCGAAAACGGGGTTCCGCGCAATTCGAAATGTTTTTTTGGGTCGCAATTTCAAATAAACGAGGTTTTACTGTAGTAAATTGAATATTATTAAAACAAGGTCCTTTTTGCAAATATTTATTGTTTTCCAGACGCCGCGGAAATATATCGCCCTATGAGGTTATGATGATAGCCGCGTATCTGTTTATGTTAATGAGTTTATCGAAAAGTAAGAGGAGAAAAAAGAGGAGAATGCGAAATTATTTACTGCAAAGAGAAAGAAGGACGGACATTCTATGCGATCTTCGATCGATACAGCTCGATGAGTTCAAGAACGATTTCGTTTCCCCGCATTGTCATCTTGACAGATACAGCGCATGCGTATTCACTTGTAAACATACCACGTGGTACTGACGCTCCGCGGAATGTTGCAGTGAGTACGCTCGGGTACCGTGCGCATGGCAACGTTGCCACGGCACGTAGAAGTGCCGCGCTATGTTGTGCGCGAGGTCGCGGAACAGTGCACGACGTTGCAACGTCACGTAGACTCTATGCCGCGCGTGCTGTTGAGGGACAATTTGTACCCTAGTGAATACATGGCTTAAGGCCATCTGAAAGGCCCACGCGACATTATATCCAACAAAATTACAAAATGTTTTTTTTTATGAAAGAGCTTTAAATAAATAAATGAAATAATATTGTAGACAAAATCACTGAATATAATATTTTCTAAAATTCTTAATAAAAAAGTAGTCAATCAAATCAATTGGCGGAAATATTCAACATGATCTTGTAAAATTGTAGTATTTTTAACTGCCCAAGGGACCCAAAACAGGGACCAGGTGTCTCATAGCTGATAGCAAAAACTATACAAGTGGATTTCTGCCTTGATAATTAGTCGAATATGTTCAAGCAACCATGACCATATCATCATAGTTATGAAGATATGCAATAGCAAAGTTTGCATATTTAAAAAATATTTCTTACTTATTTTTTGCAAAAAAGTTGAATTATCATTAATAGTAACTTATATCGATTATGAAGAATTCATTCGCCCTAATCCAAGTCGAATAAAATGATAAAAACCTTGCAAAAATTGAAAACAATTTTTTTTTACAAGGTTTTTACAATTTTATTTGAGTTGTATTGAAGCGAATGAATTTTTCTTAATCGATACAAGTTACTGTAATGATTGTTCAACCTTTTTGCAAAAAATATGTCAGAAATATCGGAAAAAATGCAAACTTCGATATTGCATATTTCTATGCATGCATTGCTTGAATATTTTCGATTTATTATCAAAGCAGGAATCCACCTGTAAAGATTTTGCTATTAGCTATGAGACATCCTGTATAACTGACTGAAGGCACATATTGAACTTTTGTTTGACCTAACCTACCCTAACTTAATATGTATTTTTTGTTACAATTCTCAAAAGATTATGTGCGATATCTTATCAAAGAACAGGACGCTGCCTACTTATTTATTTGGTAATCATTAAGGTTGTCTCCGCTCAGCCACCTCACGCCAGGGCATAAATCAAAACCTTCAGCGATATCTAAAAAATAATCAGAAACTTGTCCACGATCAACTTCTAACCACGAGCAATCCAAAAACAATAAAGAAACGATATCCGCACTGTCTCAACCTTCATATTCGACAGAAACCCTAGCTTAATAGGTTTACAAAAGTTTTAGGACGTCTTAGGCCCGGTTGCGCCATCTGTAGTAAAGGTAAAAGTAAAGGTAAAAAAATACCCGAGTAACTTTTTTACTAAAACAATTATTTTTACAAAATATTTTTGTTTGCGAGGATTTGTAAATTTGAAGCCGCAGAAAGAAGTCAAACCACTTTTTATTTTTATTTAAGAGTTAATTTAGCGGTGATTGATGCCTGCAAAGTTTATCACTTAGAGCTTGAACGTTTTCGGCGCATAAAGATATTGTATTGAACTGTTCAAACCCGTACACAACTAATTTTTAGCATTTTCTGGGTTTAATGCAGAAAGCGTAACCCAAAATTAGACAGAAATCTACCTACCTGTAAATTACTGCGGACTAGCGGTGTCAAATTGAAATTGTCAGCGATGAAGTCAAATTTTGGCGCACCCTAGTTAAAAGCAGTTATTTTTAGTTTAAAAATGATACATTTTTGACACTTCACGCCATAGATGTCCATAAAAAATATATGTTTTATTCATAGAAATTGACAAATCACGTTTATCGTAAGTGGGCCCATTCATTATCTTTCATGTCAACTGTACGATCCTGCATTACGCCGGCGCGGCGCGGCGGCTCGCCATGCAATATAATGAATGCCCCGCATTAGCTAAGAAAAAATCATTGTGAATTTGAATTTGAAAATTATTGTTCCCAAGAGCTTATCTCCGTTTTAAACACAAAATTGGCTTTTTCCCCACCGCATACGATAAGGAAGGATAATTTTCTATGGTTTATTGTGTCAAAAATGTTTCGTTTTAAACTTAAAATAACTGCATTTAAACTCGCTCGCGCCAAAATTTGACATCATTTATGTAATCAGGACCCTTTATTACGCCAGGGATTTTTTTTATGAACTTTGTGTTTCGTTTATATTACTAACTTATTCCAAAAGCTTAATTTAGAGCGGAAAAATATAAGTATCGAGTTGTGTATTCAAAAAATATTAGGTTTTTTTTTAAATTCATTAACAAATAATTTTAATGGGGAGATTATCGAATTCATAGTATTCAAAAATGTGATATTACAGGTCCAGCATTTGCGGTTAACCCAGATCTAATCAGGTTCTGTGCACTTCAAGTATAGTGTAACTTGGTGACGGCAAATTAATATATGTATTTCTCATAACCAACATTATTTTCTTCATATTAAAGAACACTATCATTATTAATGTATGTTATAGATATCTCACAGAGACGAAACTGTATTAATTATGGGAAAGTAGGTATAGAAGTCATTTGGGTGTAATAGAACTTATGACCTATCTTTTTTGGCTTAAGTGATCACTTTACACAATTGTAACATTCGCCATTTCCACCCATGATAGAATATACCATGCTTATTCATTTTTTGGAAGTTGTATATATGTTCAAATTGCGTGGAAAGCTTTCATATATGAGTAATAAGCACCTTTTCCATGCGGCCTGTACAAAGCCATTTTCATTCCCCTAAATCCCCACAGATGTCGCTAATGAGAAAATCTACATTGATTTTTTACGGAATTTTGAGAGCAATATACTTTATTGTGTGTAATGAAATTCATGCCAATACTTGCATTATACTAGGATACGCCAGGAAATATTATTTCCAATTTTTTGTTAAATTTCAGAATATTTTGAGTTTGTTCAAATTCTTTTCAGACACAGTGCTGGATTTATGTCTAGAGAAATTAAATCAATTAATGTATTATTAAAGATATCTCTATCTTGTCTCTGTGAGATATCTATAATATACATTAATTGATTAATAATGTCTCTGTGACATAAATCCAGCACTGTTTTGAAAGATTTGAACAAACTCAAAATATTCTGAACTATCATTATTATAATGTTGCAATTTCAGAACTAGGTTCTGTGAATTATTAACAAATTTATTAATCAATTAGAAAAGACACACAATCAAATCAACGAAAAAATATTTGGCTGCTACCGGGACTCGAACCACGGATCTCCTATCTATTCGAATCAGGCGCGTTAAATAATTACCTTATATTATGTAAGTCGCTTATTATTAATTGATTAGTATTATCCATTTTTAGCAATCCACTAATAATTATATTTTCTTCAAATTTCATGGAATTACTTTGTGGCACCATTTTTATACATAAATAAAGACATAAAGACTTTGTTTATACCACAGATCATTTTATTATATAAACATGTTTCAGGAGCCAAGCTCCCTTCTTCAGTAAAAGTAATGTAAGTGAGTACATTACTTGTCCTGAAGAAGAGAGCTTAGCTCTTGAAAGATGTTGATATAATAAAATTATCTGCGGTATAAACAAACTCTTTAGGTTTTATTAATTAAATATTCATAATTGAATAATATTTTATGTGTGTCTATCTGTCTGTCCGTAACTTCCTGTAGCGTCCGTAAAAAAATATTAAAACTTTATTTTTTTCATTTTTAAAATAAATACTTATACTTTGGGAGCTCTCTGACTGATTGAATTCATTCATTTCAAACTTGTCAAACTCAAAACTTCCACATTGACGGCATTACAATGTTATGTGTACATGGGAATAGCAATATTGCTATTTTAATATTGCAAGAATACGCCGATTATCGACCAATCCCGCATGGTTCGATCGCTGGTAATAAGGATATTAAGCGAAAACATTTTTGATCGGCTTGCGCAATGCTTCAGAACTTGACCGCGCCATTTAGGCACCTGAAGCAGGAAGCAAGTGGGAGTGGACCCGCCTCGCAGAGCGTTCTTTCGCAATTCTCGCCTTCCTGGCGCGCCTTACCTCGGCCAGATAGCGACGGGCCCGCTCTGTACCGAGTGCTACATTGTAGTACTACATTATACTGAAGCGCACACTTAACACGTTTGTAAGTGTACTGCACACTACAAATTACACACTTCAAATTGCACACTACAAATTTTATACTTCAAACTGTACAATTCAAATTATGCCATACTTTAAACTACAGTTAGCGATGGGTCCCCTCCTCAGAGTATAAACAATCTAGTCCCCTCTGTACTGAGTATTACAATGTAGTACTACAGTACACTTTACACGTTTGTAAGTTTACTACACACTGATGTTGTAGCAAGTTGATGTAGCTAAAACCCCTTTTTGAAATCTCCCTCCCCCCCCCGTTAGATTTATGTTTGTGAAATTTGATGTAGCTAAATTAGGAAAAGTTTGGAAACCGAAACAACCCTCCCTCCCCATGGTTTTGAAATTTGTTGGATAGATTGTTGATATCTCCAGAAACTGAAACAACCAACCCTCCTCGTGGTTTTGAATGTTTTTGGATAGAATGTTGAAATGCCTGAAAACAGAAACAAACCCCCCATGGATTTTTGTATCAAACTGAAACAACACCCCCCCAAAATTTTGTAGTAGTACACTTTTCAAGAAGCATTTCTTGTAGCTCATTGTAGCAGATACAATTTTGTAGTACTACAATTACTTCACTTCATTTAGTATATTAAGTAGTTGAAGTGTTTGTTGAAATGTTTCAGTATGGATCTTTTCACATAAACTTAGCAATTGAGTTAGTGTGGGTATAGTGCGTAGTACGCGCATTGTTTCGTTGTGTTTAGTTTACGGATACGAGAGGGGCGTATCTGTTAACTTAACACAACGAAAAGATGCGCGTATTACGCACTGTACCCACACTATCTCAATTGCAAACTTATATGAAAAGACCTTTACCTACTACACATGTAGCACACACTTTCTAATCTTTAAACTAGTGAACGTGCGCGTGTTGTAGTCTTCATTTTGAAATGTAGTTTTCCCTCGGCTACAGCCAGACTTGCGGCCGATTGAGCAGGCCGCGTGACATCATCACGTGGCGTCCTTTGTCCTTCGTGAGCGCGGGCCGCGGTGCTGGTGGTGGTCTGCAGGTCCCCCGAGGAGCGGCTGGGGCCCTGCAGGGAGCCGACCGCTCCAGGGGAGGCCAAATAAGGGTTCCTGGCTGGCTCCGAAGTGGGTTTTAGCGTTTGAAGTCTGCGCCTCCGTTAATACAACTATGGTATAACCAGAGAGAGGTTTCATACGACTCGAGAGAAAAATATATTTTCCTCTCATTTGCGCTACCATTGGCTCCATACAAAAAAGGAAGATTATGATAATTGAATGAGATGATCGACCCAAAGCATCACTATAGTGTCACACGTCGTGGCTAGGGAGGAGTGAATGAAAACACTGGATATTAATTAGCTATTTATTAATTAATGATTAATTATCCATTCAATGTACAAAGTCTTAGGGCGAATTAAGCTTAACGTTATTGTTTAAATTACACTATTTCGCAGTATATCATGTAAAACGTATTTTACATTCACTAGAACATTCCATACAATTCTCGCTCATAGTATTGGATTGAATACTCGTAACGCCAATTAGGTATTTCGCTAGATTAATTATTCGCTTTATTTATCGCTTTGCAATTCACGGCTGGCCAGACTGGACGTCAACTGAACTCGCGCCGCGGCGCCTTTCCGTATTTATTTATATATTTATTTATTTATTCATTCGTTCATTAATTAATTAATTAATTCATTCATTTATTCATTTAATTACTATACACGGCTAAATAGCCTTTTACATACTGTGCATTTACACATAATATTAATACAACAATAATATATGTGTAAATTATAGAAATATAATTATATATCAGTGTTGAAATAGACAGAAAATAATATATAAAAGAGTAGAGATATCAAACAATAATGACACATAATACATAAGGATGAGGATAGATTAACAACTGTGATATTCTTGGTAACAAATTATGTTTGTGCACAACGATAATTTAATATCACATTTATATCAAGGTGTAAATCTACCCTCATCCTTATATGTATTACGTGTCATTAGTGTTAGAACAGAATTGTTTCATAGAATCGTGCAGAAATCCAAAAACCTTAATTAATTCTTAAAACTATATAGCATCTCTTTCTAATACTTTTAATCTAAATACATGTTGTTGAATATAAAATATTTAGATTGATAATGCCCTCATAAGACAAAACGCGTCTCAGAAAATTAAAACGGTAAAAAAACATTTGTTTTTATTTCCAAATGTGTCTATTTTTCAACGATCGCGATTATCGGTATAGCGTCCCTGGCATACGTCATAATGTGATTATATCTGTTTGCTGCTGTGTCGCCTTGAAGCCAAATAATTTGTTCAGTAAAGACACCCGAGGCGAACAGTTCGGTTCAGACACAAGCGTGCATTTCGCCTTTGTAAGGATGCAAAGCGACCTTTCTTCGACTTGGCAGAGTCTTGCCGACGGGCCGAGCGCGGCGTGGCCCGGCTGGTGTTTATGAGTTATGTCAAGTGTACTTGAATGGGTGTGCCGTACTGTTGCTCACGCCAGAGAGTGACCACACTTTCGGTTGACCAAAATTTTACAGTTATAATTCAGGGGTTTGCAAACGATTTATAACGAGTCATTGAATCGTGCAAATATTGCAGTAAACGCGCGATTATTCGGGCAGCTGGGGAAAAATGATACGTATTTAAAAATCACGGATAATCTAACTAACTAACTAACTAACCATCACGCCGTTTCCCTGCAGGGGTAGGCAGAGAAGATTGAACGCCACACTCTTCTATCCTGGCACACCACTTTTGCTTCGGTCACATTCATACATCTTCTCATACACGTTCTACGGTTGTTGCGGCTTTTAACAGGGCCATCCTCAAATACTTGTAGTACCTGATCGTGCCAGGTCTTTCGCGGACGCCCTCTATTCCTGTTGCCTTCAACATTCGCCTCATATATTTTCTTAACCATCCTTTCCTCGTTCATACGTTCCACATGACCAAACCATCTCAGTATCACTCCTTCTTTATTCTATCTACCACACTACGGTAGCATTGCATTCACTTCTAATTTGTTCATTCCTCACTCTATCGACCAAAGATTTTCCACACAAGCGTCTTAGTGACCGCATTTCAACCGCATTCATTCTACTTTCATTCCTCTTTTGCCAATTCCAGGCTTCACTTCCATACATAAGGGTTGGCACTAGAACGCCATTATGTACCGCTATTCTTGCTTCTTTTGACAGATTCTTATTGGCCATAATTGCATTTAGTGCACCATTAACTTTGTTTC
>JADDOH010019795.1:0-15712 GCA_016648135.1 Agrypnia vestita | reverse complement strand
TGAACTAGTTTTAAGGGGTTTATGTCCTGTATGTGCTAGGCGTAGTGGGAATAGTCTTCTCGTTTCTAGGATTCTATACAGGTTTACAGGTGCTGATATTGAAATATATATACAAGGAAAACACTATTTTGGGAACCATTAATTGGATGGAAGATATTGAAGCACACATACACACAAGGAGGACGTTATGTTAAATACATGACTGGAAAGTTGTTATTGGAAAACACAGGCGTCCAGTCGGCGGGACGCAAGCATATTTGTAATTATATCGTTTGTGTCTGCGTGTGATAGTGATATCACTATACGGCGTAGATGAACTAGTTTTAAGGGGTTTATGTCCTGTATGTGCTTGGCGTAGAGGGAATAGTTTTCTTGTTTCTAGGATCTAATACAGTTTTACAGGTGCTGATATTGAAATATATATATATACAAGGAAAACACTATTTTGGGAATCACTAACTGGATGACAGATATTGCAGCACACATACACACAAGGAGGACGTTATGTTAAATACATGATTGGAAAGTTGTTATTGGAAAACACAGGCGCCACTAGAGGATATGGGCAGTTTGCAGAGAACTTCAACTTCTGTCAGTTAAGGACCTTTTACTATTACTATTCTTTCGCCTTTTTGCATAACCGTGGATGAACTAGATTGAAGGGGTTTATGTTCTGTATGTGCTCGGCGTAGAGGGAATAGTTTTCTTGTTTCTAGGATCTCATACAGTTTTACAGGCGCTGATATTAAAATATATATACAAGGGAAATGAAGGGCTACACAGGCGCTGGTAATTGCTCAATTTTGGAGAGTTATATTACTTCGGATCAGGATGCCATCTCAGAAGCAGACCAACTACAGAACTAAGATAAGAACCTTTGATATTATTTATTCCTGATGTTTTCTTATGTGTATCAAATGGAATGTTCGTGCTATATAATTTGTCATTGTCTCATGGTCACTATTCATTTCATTACGTGGGTTCAGAGTTCGACGGTAACGGACGCGGAAACAAATTAGTACTGATGTCGGGACGTAACGTCGGGATTATATCTTAATTATCTTTAGGATAGAAGCGAGGTCATCATACTTGCATTCTGCATTTCAAACGTTTTACTAACATATATAAATACATATTATTGCGTTTTACAAATTGAATATGATCGCGGGAAATAGGCATTCCGTCCGGTTATGCAATATTAACTTCCAACGTAGCATAATGAGATCTTATTACCGGTGCTAGACTCTCGAGGTTAGTCACGTGATTGTTGTATAAATGGAATAGTGAAGGGGATTGAAGAAAGAGATACACTCGCGATACAGATAGTTGTATGTAACTGGGATCAAATGACGGGGTGCGTGTTCTCGGTCCAGGGGATGAACGGGACTGCGGGGACACTCTGGGTGGGTCTAAGTAGAATTGCGCAAAGCCTCCACACAGTTAAAATGTGTTCAGTCAAGCAAAGGTGAAGCATTTCGAATCGGACCAGAGCGTCGTGCCTCAAACACAGCCGGAGGGAAGAAGCCCCTACGTTCTTTCACTCCCTTGGCCCGACGAGCTCGAATTCCGGATATGAATGTTCATGAATGTCAGCTAAAAGACTCAGGTAGCCGTACCTCAATCGAAACCTTCGTTCGGGACCTCATCAACGTACGAGACAGGGCGTTCCGCATGGACGAGCAACTATGAGAAGCAAATGAAGGGGATTGAAGAAAGAGATACACTCGCGATACAGATAGTTGTATGTAACTGGGATCAAATGACGGGGTGCGTGTTCTCGGTCCAGGGGATGAACGGGACTGCGGAGACACTCTGGGTGGGTCTAAGTAGAATTGCGCAAAGCCTCCACACAGTTAAAATGTGTTCAGTCAAGCAAAGGTGAAGCATTTCGAATCGGACCAGAGCGTCGTGCCTCAAACACAGCCGGAGGGAAGAAGCCCCTACGTTCTTTCACTCCCTTGGCCCGACGAGCTCGAATTCCGGATATGAATGTTCATGAATGTCAGCTAAAAGACTCAGGTAGCCGTACCTCAATCGAAACCTTCGTTCGGGACCTCATCAACGTACGAGACAGGGCGTTCCGCATGGACGAGCAACTATGAGAAGCAAATGAAGGGGATTGAAGAAAGAGATACACTCGCGATACAGATAGTTGTATGTAACTGGGATCAAATGACGGGGTGCGTGTTCTCGGTCCAGGGGATGAACGGGACTGCGGGGACACTCTGGGTGGGTCTAAGTAGAATTGCGCAAAGCCTCCACACAGTTAAAATGTGTTCAGTCAAGCAAAGGTGAAGCATTTCGAATCGGACCAGAGCGTCGTGCCTCAAACACAGCCGGAGGGAAGAAGCCCCTACGTTCTTTCACTCCCCTTGGCTCGACGAGCTCGGGCTCTGGTTATGAATGTATGTGAATGTAATAACTCCGTACTCAAGGACGAGATAGGACGTTCCTCATGAACGAGAAATTATAAGATGCAGGTAGCAGTTCGACAGTCAATACTTATGCTCGGGGCCGCTTTAATGAACGAGATCTGTTAGCAGTTTAACAATCAATTTTTATGATCGGGACCGCATTCAGGCGCGCGATGACATTACTAACACCATCATACTCATCATTCACCACCTTTTCTAACTTGCTGTATACAGAGACCTTCGGGGTTCTCCTTTCCCGGCCAGCGAGAAACATATCAGGAATTACACAATCAACTGTAATAATCATGCTGTTTTACCATCATTTAATATCTCTAGTCAATAAGACTACACCGTGGGATCAATCACATCAACTATATTTGGCGATGCTAACATGGCTCTGACTGACGCGCTCAAGGGAGAGTCTTTTCCAGTCACCCAGTTAGTTCATTCAGCCCTTTAATCAGCAGTAAACATCATAATAATCCGGCTCATGTAGCCGCAACGTGGGATCCTCATCATATACACCAGTCAATTTGACTGCCCCGCGGGACAATATACAAACCTTAATATCAGACGCGGGATTTCTTCCTGATATGTTTGTCGCCGGGAAGCGAGGACTTCGAGGGATTCCAGCAGGAGCAATAGAGTCTCGGCTTGATCTTGGTCTGCAGCTTAGTGTGGGAGGTTATGTCTAAACAGGAGTTAACCACCGGATGCGGCGATGCTCTGGGGCCGCATCCCCCTCCCCCCTACCGGGGGGGGGGGGCATCTAAAATCCACGTTTGAACAGAAGTGGTTAGACACTTCTTAAATTTTCACTTACAAATCTGTATCTTCCATTCCCTTAGAATCTCGGGCTGCGATAATGTCAGACAAAGCTTGCCCTGAGCCTCTGTTGCGCCTAGTTGTTGTGAATATATATATGTTTGTCTTCCCCTACTATGTACTATGAACAGATTGAGCAGTTTGGACAACGTGAGACGCGCTATCGGTAGGTTTCCTACTTGTGTTTTGAATATAACGTATGCTATTATATCTTGTAAATCTGTCATAAATGGGTGCCGCATGTGGTTGTGCTGACACTGTTCTAAGCTGCTATTATGAGATGTTGATAATCAATGCGGGCGGAATCTTTAGCGTATGCCGTTAACTTGGCAACGATTGTATTGTTTTATATTACAGTATTTTAACCCCGATGGTATTATAGTTATGGCGGTTCAATGTAAGGGAGTTTTGCTACTAGCGTTTATTCCTAGGCTACGCCGCATATAATTGGCTTTTAGGCCAACTCCGGACGTGGACGATATCGGCTATCTCTCATATAGGCGAAACTGTAGAGTTCTAGAGCGGTTTCTAGAAGGACGAGTACGGATTAGTTACGTGCGTTTGTTATTTCCATAGTTAGGTAAGAATTCGATCTATATTAGTCTAGTCGCGTTAATAAGAATACGAATCTCACCGCGTATCAAAAGAATTTTGGATAGCTAAGGACACAACGGAGGGGGAATTTCCCTAACCACTAGAAAGATCACGACTGGCCAATTTTGAAAATATAAATTCTTAACAAAAAAAAAATAATATTAGCTTTCATGTAAATATACTTCCGAAGTTCTAAGTTCGACTTAAGTTTTATCTAGTAGCTTAAAGCATAAAGTGTGTGCTTAAAGTCACAGAAGTTGTAATAAAGCTCGATGCGGTAGCTTAAAGTCACAAGCTTTGGGCTTTTCGTAAAACTTACATTATTAAACTTTATAGTTAGGTATTTAGCTTAGGTGTAAAGGTAGAGACGTTGCAATATGATGCCAGGATCTTACGCGGAGCTTTCTTGGCTGAGCGCTTTCTGGATGCTGACTTCATGTTTGTTTATGACCCAACGTCGGTTCCAAGAAAGCTCGAAAGTCAACAAGTTGTTAGGGAGACATTCAGGCTATGCACACTCCTGGTTAACATAAAAATGACTAACAATATATAGCCTACGAATAAAATCCTCGAGGGTTGAAATAATCAGCGGAAATTTTTATTTTATTTTATATTTATAATAGTATGTACGAGTACACAAACTCTTAAGATTTATAAAAATAAATAACAAAATCGTATGCCAATAACATGTACCACACGTTATCAAAGAAATATTTCAAATTTAAGATAATTAATAATTTGTATGTATATAGTGTAGTAAATATAGGAGCAGTGGCGTGCAGCGCATACAAGCAAAAAACCTGTGCATTAGTAAAGATTCTGGGAAACAATTATTAATTAAATAAACCTTACCTTAAGAAAAAGTCTATTTAAAATTCTAGCCGTAATTCGCCCTACGGCTAGTTGTTTTATTTCCAACCTTTCTGTATTCAACTTCATGTCAATTCATAATTTATCTCACTCGTTTGCGCCCAACAAATTCGTTCCTTAGATCTATTCAAGTCGAGATAAAACTCGTCCTGAAGTGTGTATTTTGACTCATCTTTAAATCTTCGAGTTTTTGTAGTAGTAGTAGTTTAACGTAGTATAGTGGTTTGCAGTAGAAATTTTTCATGGAATAGCTTGTTTCTTTGAAATGTCCAATGTCAGGTTAGAACTGCTCGCACGTCACTTGCAGAAATGACATTTCTTACAAATTCCACATAAAACTTTTTGTGTGAATTCTATTTCTCTTTTCTATAGTAAACTCCATTCTTCAAATTAAAATAATATATTATGATTTCCATATTTACAAAGTTTATTAATAAATTACCATAAACTAATTCTTGTAAATAGAAAAGAAAAAATACAAATTCAATAATTTGTACTGTTGAACCCGGTAATTCGTATATAAATAATAAAAGAAAAGAATAAACGCACTTAACATAATCTTAATATTATGTTGAGAAACTTTAGAAACTCAGTTTTTTAAATAGTTTTTTTTATACGTATTTTATTATTTTTTTTTTGATATTTATTACATTGTAGATATGCCAAACTGCACAACAGTTTTACGGCACGGTTGCCTTCAATATTTGTCAATTTTTATTTTATAATGAAGATGGTAGGTCATTATCGAGTGTTGGATGTTTTTTTACAAAATGATACATGATATGTAATTATAGATGAATGTAAGATTAGGTACATAGCCTTAATATATATTCTTTTAGCTTGTACTTTTTTGAAGCCAATGGAGTTTTTTTGTCTTGCATCATCTCAAAGAATTTTTTATCTAATTTATTAAAGATTCTTGGCACAATATAATCTCTTTTTCTTTCGCCATACACGTTGTTAGTGATCTGGTTGCATAGTTATGGTGCGTGTCAGTGTGTATATTAATTCTATTTATCATTTCTTCTAGTATTATATTATATTTTACTTTTTGGTCAATTGGTAATATTTTGCATACTTTGAATAATTTATTCCACATTGAGCTCCATCGCCGTGAATATGCGGCAATATGTTCACACGTATCTCAAGTCATTGGTGAGCATGGTTCCGAGCAACTGTCAGTGCGGGTGATGTTCCTGGCAGAATGGTGCCAGGTCAACTCTCGCATCAGTTGTATTCGGAACAGAACGCAATTTACAATTCTTCAAATAAAAATGTTCTTGTTACACAAATATAACAAAGTATGTTCTGTTTGTTTAACAAGAGCATCTATTATGGAACTTTTACATTTATGAACAAATAGATTGTGTGGTAAATAAATCCTTAAAACTCTTAGGCTTTGTCAACAGAATGTTTTCTGATTTACATCACAAATATTTACACTACCAAAACTTTTACTGTTCACTTGTCCATCCTATCTTAGAATATGCTTCTGTGATTTGGTCTCGCTTCTATATAAACCAAATAAGTCACATCTAATCCATGCAACATCGTTTCTTAAGAAAAGTTGCATGGATGATGGGCTTGGATAGAGGAGACTACTCGTACAGTGAAATTGAGTCAACATTTAAAATTTATAACCTCCATAAATGTAGAGAAAACACTGACTAAATCACCATATTCAAAATATTAAACGGGCGCACTGATGTGCCTTTGTTACTGGGCCAAATAAAATTCAATATCCCTTCCCGTAGACTCATTCTTTTAGTGAAGTTGCAATTTTTTCATAACTACTTGCAACTTCACAATTTATTTTATCTATTTATTTCTTTATTTTATTGTTTATTTACATTTGTTCATAAAAGTTACTAATAACTGCCACACTAGGTAAAAACCTGTTTTTTGATGATATTTATGTAATATTAAAAAATGACAATTAAAGAAAGTATAAGCATAAAAATGAAAGTAGATCAACAATAATAAAGTAAATCATAGGAATACCTAAATCTAAAAGAAAAGAAAAAGAAAAGAAAATATACATACAAAATTCAGATTAGAATTCGAGTAGTTACAAAAATAAATATTATATTAAAGTATACTTTAAATTATATAAATCAGTTTTTGCCAATTCAGAGGTCAATTTCTACCTTATATTTTTATAAACTTAGTAATATGATGTTTAAAAGGTTTGTGTAGAGTTATTTCTTTAGTTTCATTAGGTAACTTGTTAAAAACAAGCGGGGCAGTGAAATTAAATTACTTTGCCCAAAGGACGTTTTTCTTTTAGATACCTCGAAATTAACTGTATTTGCCAGCCTTGTAACCCATGTTCACAATTGTAACAATAAGAATGTGTTCTTGAATATGCTACGAGATATATCTTTTAATTCGATTTTTTTTCAAATATACGGTTAATTGAATGTCATTATTCAATATTTTTTATGTGCACTCTCGGTGATTTGCATACGAGTACCTATACTTACCGTTCTCGTAGTTGCAAAAACCTAATTAATTGTAATTGATTATAGGTTCATGTTATTAAAATTAAACACAATTATTTATTATAATTTAACTGAATTTAAATTCATGAACCAACATTCAAACAAAATAATTTATATTATAAAAACAAAATTATTTACAAAATCAGCTAGATAAATACGGCACTTATCTTTCCAAAGAGCTCTGTATGGAATGATCTGACTGGAAAAGATCCGAATTTACATGGCTGAATTAACACAATTCCGCCTTCCTGAACAGATTGACTTCCATGCCTGATGTGATCAGATATCAAACACTGGAAAATTGCCAAGATTTCTCAAACGTTGATAAACGTAATACACAGTATGTTCAAAGTTCAAACATGCTGCTACGTTTTCCCCGAGAGTCTCGCAACCATGCATTACGCGATTGGTGGGTCCCTAAACGTATTGAGTATGCCAGCTGCCAGCGCTCTTATTTATATAACTGCTAATTTTTTTGCACAGAAAACTGCGCAAGAAAGTCAGTGTGTCATTCGTTTTCATAATTTTTCTGTATTCATCAAAATATGTAATGAATAAAAGATTTAAATCAAATTAATTAAGCAATTAGAAAGATATACAGAAAAATCTAATTCACGAAAAAATATTAGGTTACTACTGGGATTCGAACCCAGGTCACCTCCTTTCCGGGGCCGGTGCTCTGACCACTAAGCTATAGCAACCCTCTATGTTTCCGTGAATATATCGACCTTATATATAGTTATTATTTTTTTATTAATAGATTTTTTTTTATTTTTGTCCATAGAGCAATCCACTTTTTTGATACGGTAGTTGAAATTACTTCGCAATCCCACCGCTAGATGGAAGCCAAAATTTATTGAATAATTCATTTTATTTGGACATACATTTAAACAACAGAGATTATATATATTTTCAAGAACACATTCTAATTTTTTCGTGAATTAGATTTTTCTGTATGTCTTTCTAATTGATTAATTAATTTGATTTAAAAATTTCACAGAACTTTGTTCTGATAAATTACAACTTCACAAATATGAATGTGTTCTTGAATATATATGAATAAAAGATATTTAGACAGTTAGCATGGACAGAGAAACAAGTATTTACGTGTGGTAGATTGAATTTATTACTGAACGGTTAGCAATGGAGACGAAGCGAAAAGCAAGGTACAAAGTTGTAGCAAGCGATGTCCATAGCTCCGGGTTCGATATAGGAGTTCTCGTCGGCGATCTGGCACACATGACAGAACATCCCTAGCGGCCGTGTGCCCCGCTGACGTTATTGCCGACGTGGTGCATGATTCGCCACAAATACTAAACTGATACGGAGCCGTAGATATTAAATTGTTGGTCTTGTGGTTAGGACACTCGCCTCGTGATCCAAAGGTCGCGGGTTCGATTCTCAGCCCAGACTAGCAAGTTAGTCCTATTTTCATAGCACAAGCGTTTAGAAATAATAAGAATATTGATGTGCCACGTTTTCCGTGTTCGTATCTCTATTTAAAAAAAAAATATGTGTATATATATATGTAGTGCTAGATATTAAATAGATTATATGGAGTGCAGCTAAAATAATTATAAGAAGTGCCAGTGACAGAGATTATTATAATTTATCAAAGGTTATTTATGAAGTCTGGAATTTCGATCCTAGTGTTTCATAATACCATCGCGTGTACCGTCTCTATTGTAACGGATTACGAATATCGGGGAAAAATACACCAGCAATAAAAATGCTTTCACGCAAGTTACAAGATTTTTTTGCAATTTCCTGAATGAACCGTTCATTTCACATATGATTATTGGTTACAATTCCTCGCGAAGGTTTTTCTAACTACGAACGTCGACAGGCGAAGGAAGTTTCGTAATGGGGGCTAACACGCCAAACTTATTACTGCCTTCATCCCAATTTACACTAACAGAAAGTTGTGAAATATATAAAATTAACTGGAATAAGCGTTTCCTTGGAAATGCAATGATGAAAAATGTCATTATTCATATTTCTCAGCAATTAGATTTCAAAAGAGAGAGTAACTCAAAATTGGATTTTGAAAATAATTAAATCATAACAATTCACAAATTAAAAATATCATTTTACACCTAGTATATATACAGTTTAAGATATTTGAATTTATTTCTTTAAAAAAACGAAATTGCAAATATTTTCATTGTTTTTTTACACATATAATAATGAACCGCATTAATATGCAATGACCTGCAATAATTACTAAACCACATAAAATTATACATAGTTAAAATATGAGACCAGAATAAAAAAAAATAGTTAAATAAATTAAAGAAAAATATAATTAAGTACTATAAAAGAAGAATAGATTTTAGAAAAATTACATATCGAAAATTTTTATTGTCGCCGATTCTTTACCCCGGAGCGTTCCATTGCAGGTAGATAGAACGTTGTACCAATAATTAAAAAAACTCGGTAAATTTTATATACATGCGTTTCTAACTAAGACATTCATTTTTCCCGCTGGAGGTGACCTTCATTTCTTAAACTCCTTGAATAGAATATGCTAAGTATTTTGAGTTCATTCTATTGATTATATTTTTCTATTATTTCTCTAATTAATTTTTTACTATAAAACCACAATATGTTATTTTAAAATCGGTACTTTACTATTAAAACTTTATTTTCTTAAAAAAATTAGATTATAATTTATGGAAATTTTCATGAAAAAGGAATTTTCTCTTCCAATAATCTTCACCATGATATTTTTTGTAAATTACTTTTTTATTTTATAATTTGATATATTAAAAAGTGAACATATTTATTGGGTCAAAATAAAATATGGCTACTTATATCACGTTCATGAAAATTGTATATTTTACTTCGTAATAAATTTGATTACACGTTTTTTAATATCATCCTGGAGCATACACAAGATCCCTAAATAATATACAAATATACGGCCGTAACAGTGTCATAAAAAATGAACCTTTTCTTGCTGTGTGCCGAAGTACAGAAATTACATAAAAATACTTTATATATATTTTTTTATACCTTTTACAAATTGCTTAATTGTGTAATTGAATTATTTTTATCGTTCTACGGTCTACAAACTCCGACACAAAGTAATTGTTTTACAATATAATTTTCAATTAAATTTTTTGATTATTTTCGAGAACCCATAACAATTTTATTTTTGTATCAATATCCAACAAGATTGAGAATTGAGTACTTTTGAATTTATTCTCTCAGTTAAAGGAATTTAAATTGGCTTTTGATTCGTAAATAATTAACAACCCTATTTTCACGTTGCCAATTACGATTCTGACTTAAAACATGACAGAACAGACTACTTAAAATAATAGTTGCTTTTTGTGAATGCAATGTCAGTTTAAATTCTAACTGCAGTCACATGCAAGCTTTTAATAAAAATATTAATATTTATTATAGCAATACAGATAAATTGTCCTTTTACGAGTGATATGCAAATTCAAAAAATTTTCAACATTTTTTAAGTGCTGGCGAATTCGTTAAATTTATTAAAAGTGAGTTAGTTTTAAATGGCACATAATAATTTTTGCTTTGATGATAAATTTTCAGAAAATATTTATTTTGAAACTCCAGCACTTAAGCATATTATTATAACAACCGCGTGCTTTTTGGCCTTGTGGTAAGACACTTGCCTAGTGGTCAAGCGATTGAGGATTCGAGCCTTATCCAGGAATTCATCAAGTTGGTCCTGCATTTCTTGTACTATCGCTATATAAGTTTGAATATTGTAATCATATTACAACAAATTAACTAAATCACTTGGCAT
Source organism: Agrypnia vestita (assembly GCA_016648135.1). Taxonomy (NCBI): domain Eukaryota; kingdom Metazoa; phylum Arthropoda; class Insecta; order Trichoptera; family Phryganeidae; genus Agrypnia; species Agrypnia vestita. Next base: position 4,730 of record JADDOH010019795.1, on the reverse strand, counting down.
AATAAACATAAAAAATCTATCTAAAAAATATTTTGCCGGGACATAAAACCCTTTTGGTTTGAGTTTTATGGGATATTCTGCCGTGTTTCTAGGATCCTCCCGACCAACGTTTCGGATGTCATTGCAGGGTCCAACATCAGTACTGATGTGTTGTTTTGAGCGTTTTGTTTAAGAACAACCTAAACCATAAAACATCAACAGTGCCGTGTTTCTACGGATCCTGAAATGTGATCCGAAACATTGGTCAGAAAGATCTTAGATAACAGTAGAATATCCCAGAAAATTTTAATAAGTTTCTTTCTTTTCGTATACTGTTAATCATATACCTAGCTGACCTATTCTATTCACTTATGATCATTACTATGAAATAATTTTAAAAATACTTAGTGTGGGAACAGAATTTTTACCAAGAATCAATTAATATTATACAAATTTTATAAAAAAAAAAAACATTTATTTCAACGTGCATACAATTTATTTATATAGTTATCTTTAGATTAATATTGATTTAAATACAGGTTATTTATTAAAATTGATAGATTAATAACATGTACTCTCATACTGCAAAAGCGTGGCAAGTAAACTTTGGATCCATTTTAAACCTCTTTCCCGTGATCCAATTGAGCTGAAACATTGCAAGCAGACTCGTGGCGACGATCAAGAAGATCTATCAAATTTTCGTTAAAAAAAATTAATAAAAATTTGGATTTTTCAAATTTTGAATGGTTATTTCATACAAATTATTAAGTTGTATGAAAATACTTCAACGCGTCTGGTAGACGCGAAACCTGATTATGGTATAATTTTGGATTATTGGAAATTTTTTATTACTCCCTTTCGTAGCGTCGCCCGACCGAAGCCCAACGCGTAGGTTAAGCGAAAAAAAAATGTTTCAACTAGTAAGTGAGAAAGGGAGTATAATAAAAACTTGGTTTTCATGGGTTTCTTTTTAATTCCTTTTCTTTTAACTCGTAGCGTCTGCTTGCTTGCTTGTCTGACGAAAAAACTTTGGATCGACTTTTAACCCTTTTTCCTTGATCCAATCGAGCTGACACTCTGCAAGTAGACTCGTGGCAACGATAAAAATGAATTAACAAATTTTTGTTTAAAAAAATTAATAATCATAGGCTAATTTTGGATTTTTCGAAATTTTATTTTGCTCCCTTTCTTAGCGTCGCCCGACTCAATTCCAACGCGTGGGGTTAGCGCCAAACCTGTTTCAACTAGTAAATGAGAAAGGGAGTATAATAAAAACTTGGTTTTTATGGGATAGTTTTTTATGTGGAAAATTAGGTATGGAAGTCTTTTTGGGTGTTCAAAGGCTAACTACCTATCGTGCGGATGGATAGTGATCACTTTATACATATATATATGTATATGTTTAATGTGCACACCTTGTTTTATATATGAGTTGTATTTTTACTACCGCCACCTGTGGTCGAAATTTGTCATTCCCATAAACCAGTCCAGTTGTCGCCATTGGTAATGAGATATTAATATTTTTGATTAGAGTTTTTAAAACAATACTCTTTTAATATGTATGTGACATTGATTTGAATTGTAAACATTACACTGGAATACGCCTGAAAATTGTTTCAATTTGTAACTCCTTTTTAGACCAGGTTTAATTAAATATATAACTTGATTAATGATGTCTCCCTGGGGACAAAACACAGTATTGTGTTCATGAAGAATTTGAACGTACTTAAAAATATTCTTAAAATAAATTGTTTTATTATCATACATACCTATCGACGGTCCCAACATATACTGTCGAATCTGCAAATGTCTGATATTCATTTCATTATTTTAAACCATGCACTTTCCTCAATATTTTCGGATAATATTTAATGTGGACCGTTGATATGTAGAATTCTACGGACTTACCACGGAAAAGTTGAAAAAATTATGCATTTATAAAAAATGAGGCATACAATATTTTCGACAAAAAAAAATACCATTTAAAATTTTTGGTATTACTATCATACATTCGTTAATGAAACAGGATCTATCATGTTGCTAACGTGTACAGCCTTCTGTACCAGGCAAGTAACCATATCCCTTTCAACCCTTTGAGCCGGGCAGGCAATGATGATAAAAGCCGATACCCACTGCGATACCCTCTGTACTACCTGTAAGCCCATTGGAGAGTCAGGAGCTGTCGTGACAGGTCAAATAGCAGCTGTCAGGTATTTTACCTCGGATAATGAGCTCGCCTAGTGCGTCAGTCAGAAACGAAGACTAATAGTTACTTAATACTAGCTTTAACCCGTCAAATAAAAGAATTTTTATTAATTAAGGTAAATTATTACGACTTACAACTGCTGGCTTGAGTGATCACTTTACATAATGCAACATTCACTAATTCTAACATTCTCACATTATCAAATTTTTAATGGTTGCTTATATGTTCTTATTTATTTGTAGGAATATTTGTAATGCTAGAGACATCTTTGTTCTTTCCATGACATAGTATACATAGATTTTATAGCTGATAATGATACCCCTATACTTTTAACGTGGATGACTTGGAAGGGAGGCCGGGAATCATATGCGTTTAGTTTGTTATATGCTAACTTACCCACGCAGCTTCGCACGCGTACATTTTTTGTCATATTTTATATATTTGTGTTTACCTTAACAATTTAACTACGCATGCAAAGCCGCGCGGGTAAGTTAGTTATCGATAAACGCATACTGCAAAATGGTACCATAATACTACTTACTACCACGAATACCTAAGTTTCTACTTCGTTCATTTGAGTTTCTTAAATAAATAAATAATGGATCATAAGCATTAACGTGTCCATCAAATTCAAATTCAATGAACTGATTGAAAATATAAATTAATTTCAATTAAATATTAATTATCATATAAGCCTCACAAAGATGAAAATATTTAAATGAAAAATATGTATGGAAGTATTTTTTTATAGGATGTCTCAGGGCTTATAAAATATAAACCTATGAGTAAAATAGTGAAAAATTATTATATATTAATATAAAAACTACACTGTCTCAGAATCGACAGCACGTTTCACTTTAAAGTAGTCACGGAATACGTCTACAAACTCATTGTACTCATTGACCAGTCTGTATATTCTAGGCATTGATGAGTGCATATGGCAATTTGTTCGCGTATTTTCATAATAAAATATATATTTGGAACAATGGAATTCTAAGGCATACTTAAGAGAGATCAGGTCTGTCAATTTGTGAATTAATACCGCCTAATACGTGTACAGTGGTATAAAATGCCTGTGTTTCTGCATAAACTTTTTTTATACCTACTGTGCCGCTGCTGTTTACCTAATGATACAGATTTGTCTTTTATCAACAAAGCCCAGAAACAAAAAAGTCAGATTTACACACCAGATCAATGTATAAATCTTATAAGGAAATATAGGAAACACAATCCCTTTATTTTAAGAGATATGCACGTTTTTGCTGTGGAAACTGCTTCTTTAATTCCCCACTGCAAAGGCTTCCTAGACTAGCAAACAGATACGAGCAACTCGATGCCTTTGCCAATAACTGTATAATATTCAAACATATATTAAAAGGTGAATTGAAAGATTACAAGGATTTGTCAAATTAGACTTAAATAATTGATTTGTATTTGTTTTGATTGTCGGCTGAGTGAGATAACTAACGGTAATGTAATTTTTTTATGTTATATATATATTATATATATAATATATTATTTTTTTTTAAATAGAGATGCGAACACGGAATTCGTATCACATCAATATTCTTACTATTTTCAAATTAAGCTAAACGCTTGTGCTATGAAAATAAGACTAACTTGCTTGTCTGAAGTGAGATTCGAACCTGCGGTCTTTGGATCACGCAGGTTCGAATCCACAAGACCAACAAGCTACTCAAAAAGACTATTATGACTTCCAAAGCTTGCTATTGCTTTTCACTCTATTGTTACTTTTTTATATTTTCGAATTTCTATTATATAATGTTTATTTATGCTTCTGCTTGTTATATACTTGCTTTTTACTTTATATTATATTTATCTTTATATATTTGTATCTGTATTTTAAGTATTTTCTTTCCACTTTGTCATTATTATTTGTTATCGTTTTTTTTCTTGAAACTATATATTCTATTAATGTACACATTACCTATCTGTTTGTAAAAGCCCTGTAGGGCGTTACTAAATAAATAAAGTTTAAAAAAATATATCGTGGACAATGAGACGTTTTAAGTGACTTACGGGATTTCAGGCCTGAATCAATTACCACTTGATTTTCTAAATAATATAAAAAGATGTTAGATATTAAAAAATGGTGAAGTTTGTACCACCTGTGTATCATTCACTTTCTCAGTCTTTAGTTTTGTGGAGGTGTTAATACGTTACCAGCTTCTCATAGTGAAAAGTGAGTCATATAGACTACTTACCCTTTGATATAATTCGTAATGTATTATAATAACTTCAACTTTTAAATTATGTTGAATCGCAATATTAGGTCCTTACATATGAAATTGGCGTTTAGTATGGGGGGAACATAAAGCCGATTTTTTTTTATTATAATATATTTATTTAATCAAAGTATGTACCATTGCTATCTATGCACTTTTGCCTTCTCATAGATAGTTCATCGATCCCTTTACTAAAAAAACCATTCGGACGGGAATCAATAAAATCTTTGAAGGCGGTTTGGACTGCCTCATCGGAGTTGAATTTTTTCCTTTGCAAGAAGTTATCCAAATTTCGAAAA
>JADDOH010019791.1:0-19919 GCA_016648135.1 Agrypnia vestita | reverse complement strand
AATTTTGATCAAATTGCTGATTTATGTTACGTTGATTGAAAATTTCCTTAAATAACAAAAGAGTACCTACTTAATGAAATCGCATAATTTAATAATAATTTTTTTATTTTGTTTACCATTTTACCATATAACCCTATCAGGGTGAAGCTCAAAATTTTTTTTATTTCATTTTTATCCATCTTGGATCTAGGTTCAATTTTATTCGCAGCAAAATGTAAATACGGAACTTGGCAGAGGTTTTGAAAGAAAATTGTTTTCCTCCCGTACAATAAAAGATTATACTAACATAATGAAGGCACAATAAGGTTGTAGAAAATGTATATAAATGATATAAAGTATTATAAAAACGATGACTTTAACGAGCTTGAATTGTGCCAAATTCGAGAGGATAATCACCGAATTCGATGAGTATTTTAATCCCAGATGCAAGCGTCGCTATAAATAACACGCCGCCGGGCATCTAAAAAGTTTTAATCACCAATCATGAGCGCAATTTTCAAGGTATATTTTTCGGGCGCGTTCATATTTCTAGTATACGTGATATTAACTATTTTGAAATATAATTTATAGCTTACCAAAGTGTTCTACTCGAAACTCATAGCGGCGAATATGTGACAATATGTTATTCGTACAAATTGGATAATTCTGGAGAAAGGACGTATCCTAAATATACTGCATATTAAATTCGTAACACTAACAACATCGGTCAAAAAACCTCATCACTAGGATTTGGTGTTGTATAACCAGCTGTATTATCGGGACGTGGATAGGGTGGATACGTTTAGCTCTTCTTTAAACAATTTTAAGAAAAGTATCCGACAAAACACCAAAAATTTTACAATTAATATATATAATATATATATACTTCTATATATATCTATATATATCTATATATACAATATATTGATAAACTTGGTTGACGGTCCCTAAAGCGTGTAATACATACTCGTCATAGACACACGATGTTGACCTTGGAACCCATGCACCGCCGTAAACCTGATAAACTAGTCTTTATATTATACTCAATACTGTTTAAAATTTATTTATCTTTAAGACACCTGTTATAACTAATTTATTTATTTTTATCATTAATTGTTTACTATGTAAAAACTTATTGATTTATATATTTAAAAAATTATTGATTTGCGATGTATATTTATGTAAAATAATTTTATGTAAAAAAATATTGAACTACTTATTGATCTGTGATATTTTTATATTTATATATTTTATCATTTATTATTTTTCATTATTAATTATTGATTAACCGTAAAATTGTATTAAGTGTTTATTATATTATCATCTTATAATATACAAATGTTCACAAAATACTCAAACTAGTACCCTCATGTCACTAAATGACCAACTATAAGGGGCATCAATGACCTATTATCAATGGTCTCTATGTTAAAAAATATAAAATAAAAAATAATAAGAAAACTTCTATTAGCTGTTCCAGGTATATTTAGAAACTTCCATATTTTGCATATTTTCTTTAGTAATTAAATATTTTAATTGTTACTGGCAAAGCCTCTTTTATTGTCTGTTCTTAGTATGTTTTTCTAATGCTAACTAACCATCACGCCGTTTCCCCGCAGAGAGGGTAGGCAGAGAGGATTGAACGCCATACTCTTCTATCCTGGCACACCACTTTTGCTTCGGCCACATTCATACATCTTCTCATACAAGTTCTACGGTTGCTGCGTTGGTTTTGACGGGGCCATCCTCAAACACTTGTTGTATCTGGTCACGCCAGGTCTTTCGGACGCCCTCTATTCCTGTTGCCTTCAACACTGGCCTCATATATTTTCTTAACCATCTTTCCTCGTTCATACGTTCCACATGACCAAACCATCTCAGGATTTTCTAATGCGCATGTATTTTATTATAAGACAGTAGGAGAGTCAGCCAAAACACTTATTAAATGTTTATTAAATTGTCAACGTCTCTGAATATGTCTTTTTAATTGAAATAAAATATAATCTTATAATTCTAAATACGTACAATCTAAATGCCATCATAAGATGAAATTTCAAACCGCTAATAAATACCTCCATTACATTACGCGCGCTACGTATTTTATTTACTCTGTGAGACTTTTCCCGTAAAATTTCCTGGAACAAGAATTGACATGAAGCTTCGGGAGTTTGCTTACTTTAGTTTGTTTAAATAACTTTAATATCTACCGACGTATTCCACCTAAAGGTTAAAGGTCCTGTTCTTGTCTATCTAAAGATCAATAAAGAAGTTTGCACCAAGTCATTCACCGAGCCAAATCAATTAATTAATTTGATTAAATTCAAACGAAAGCTGGTTTTCGGAGAGAACAACTTTTTTGTCGAAATAACCCTATCAGAAAGTATAAGAATGGCATTATACTATACGATATTTTAAATTATATAATGCCAAAATACTTAAAAATAATATAATGATTTATTAAGAATACCTACATATAACACAGTACATATAAATGCAAACAAAATAAAAATCCCCAACAGAAAAAACTAAAACATACACCAGTGAAATTTCACAGAACATAATCTAAGTATTATTTATTCATTATAAATAATAAAATAAAAAGCTTGTCAAACGTAAAAATTAGGAGGCGTAAATTAGTGGTACGCATCTTAGATAAGCCTTTCCAATGTGTAGTATATACTGTATATAGAGTATATTTTAAACGGGCCATGGAGAAGCGGTTATGGCTATGTCGGTTAGTTGCTGCTTTGCCGTGCTTTGACACTCTCTCCTGCCATGAAATTTCGTTTTTAAGTTGTAAATTCCAGGAAGGTAAGGACTTACGGAACAGACAGACAGCGAAATTATTATATTTAGGTTAGACACTGTTTATATTAAAAAGTACCAAAATATTACAATAATTTATAAAATATATGGTAATATACTATAATCCACCACGTAATGAAAAAGTGAAAATACAGAGAAAAATCAACAGGTTCAAGAAAAATTGCAGACGTTACATAGCAGAAAAAATTATAATAAGTGTATATATGAAAATAAGGTTAATATTAATAAATGATAATAAAGTCAAATAAATATAAGAAACAAATTTAGATTAAAAAATAATAAAAAAAATAACCGGCCCTTGAATTCACTTATGTCGAATATTAAAAATTCTTACAAGTCAAATCTTTATTTATGTAATATTAAATATGACAAGACATATTTTTGCCAACGAAGTGCGAAAGGTTAATTAATATCTTTACAGAAAATTAATCAATTTTAATTTTCTTTTTCCTTATTTTTCTCCTATAAAAAGCGGGTAATTATAATTTATTAATTGCCCGAAGGGAGTCCGGTATGACAAGGTCACGCTGATTGGAATTTCGGTCACGCTTGGGTCAGGACGTGATCCATTCTGGGGCACGAACAGGGTGTTCCGAAATGATAAAATAATGACGGACCTCGCTCGCATCTAATGTCCTGTCTTAGGTATAAAAGACCTTAAAATTAATGTTCGACAGATGTATGTTTGAAAAAACGATCAAAATGTTTTATGGTCTATCGGCCGTCATTTTTTATTTTTTTATATTTAAAAAAAAATAGAGATGTGAACACGGAGTTCGTGTCACATCAATATTCTTACTATTTTCAAATTAAGCTAAACGCTTGTGCTATGAAAATAGGACTAACTTGCTTGTCTGGAGTGAGATTCGAACCTGCGACCTTTGGATCACGAGGCGAGAGTCCTAACCACAAGACCAACAAGCTACTCATTATCAATCTGTTTGTGATAAAACGAACTACATAAGAGTAGTCAGTACGTAGTATGGTCGGACTTTTGTAATGAGATGGTGAACCTACTGAATACTGACAACAATACAACCCCATCACGCAGGGTCAGTCATCCGTGACCGTACTCTCTCTCTGTCTCAATGATTCAAGTACATTCCAGTACGCACTGAAACACCACATTGGAATCGTCTAGAATTCTCTTGACCAAATCTCTCGAAGGAATTCATCTATAAAAGGCATCACGCAACGTGGAGTCAGGGAATTCATTTGTGACAGTGATAAGTGCGACGTTTCAGCGTTAGAACCAGTGTGATCAGTGATATTACAACACGCGATACCAGCGGTAATACATTTCGGAGCGAGAAGTTTCTACGTGCAAACATTGAACGGAGTTTACTAGTACACGATCAATGTAATAAAAACAGCGTTAATTAGTGCAAATTAAGGAATAGTACAATAATAACATTGATTTAAAGGGACCATTGGCCAGAGCATGTCCGGGAGGCTAGCAGCCTTTGAGATGTGGCGCTACAGGCGCATGGCGAGGATCCATTGGTCAGAACATAATATCCAAAACGATGAAGTGTTGAGCAGGGTGGGCGAAAAGAGGCGACTCCCGTACAGAATCGCCCAACAACGAGCAATTTGGATAGGCCATAATACAAGGCATCCGGGCCTGCTTTTTATCATCGTCGAGGGAAATGTCGAAGGCAACAATCGTAGAGGCCGCCTAAGATTAAGCTACGTAGACCAGATTATCGGAGATGTGCGCTGTAGCACCTACCATGAAATGAAGAGGCTGGAAGGTGACAGAGAGGAATATTTGCAACCCAAAAAAAAACAATAATAAGTGTGAGAAATATTCGGGAAACACTTAGCGACTAAAATTAAGAACGGTACTGCAATTTAACTCATGTCCAGTGAGTTTCTTTGGTAATAAATTAAACTAAATTAATTTTCAGTTTTTTCATTTGTCTCAGAAGACCAAGTCGCTTGACAATACATTTAAGTATCCTCAGCAAATAATCTTATTTTACTTTTTGTTAGCGTTGATATAATGTCGTTTGTCCTCACCGGGGAAATACATACCTTACATAATTCCGTTCCGAATGTTGACACATTTATAGTCGAATGCGTGGATGTTATCCATAAAAGCCTGTGTTAACACTTGATAAAGTACCATCTAAACATTCTAACACTGAATATTAAATTAGATCTCCTCGCTTCTGGAACGTGCGGGGAAGAAACTAAAAACATTCATGAATTACAGATACACAACGCTCTCGGGATTTGATCGGCGGAAAACTTAATCTTGAGGATTTTGGGTAAAAGCGAAAGAAATATTTAATTTTGTAATCGTGTATAGCGCAGAATCTCAGGGAACAAAATTTTCACTGGCATTCTTGTGTGATGAGGTTTTTGGGATATTCTGCCCTGCACCGTCTGCCTCTCCGACAAGAGAGGTCGGAGACAGAAAAGTAGCCCTGAAAACACTTCGTAGAATATAGTGATGGTTGGCACACTAGCCAGTATTGAGATATGTGTCTGAATGTATTGGACAACAGTTATAATATGTCAGCTGCCAATCATCGATACAATCAGTAACAAACAATAACATAACATGTGTAACCGGTAAAAATAACGGTTGAACGGTAGAAGAACATTTAATTTGTTTAACATCTTACGGCACCCTTCAACGTCAGCAATATCATGTGCACTCCACGACATACATATTTAAATATCAAATGAAACTTTGTTTTTACATTAGTAAATTTAGTTTACATCTGTAAGTAGTTTTATATTCTATGTGTGTTTTCAACAGAATACCCAGATACCTAACCGCTATATATAAAATTATAAAACAATACAAATGAGCTGAGGATTGAACTGTTGTAATAATGTAGGTATTATATGCAGGTTAAACTAATCAGTAAAACGCATTATCTTCTTTTTCTTCTTCCTCAGCCATATTCCCTCCACTGCTGCATGTAGACCTCTTCCATTTTCCTCCACTCATCTCTGTTTCTCCTACATCTCCTCCAGGTTCTTCCTACTTGCTGGACTATGTCATCAGACCACCTTTTGGGAGATCTTCCGACGCCTCTACTTTCGGTCCAGGGTCTCCACTGTAGGATTCTGGGTCCCTATCTAGTATCCTCCTGTCAAGCCATATCCCGCCCATATCGAGTCCAGCCCATTGCCATTTTAATTTCGCAATACGGTCCATGATATCGGCAACTTTTGTCGGCGTCTTATTTCTTCATTTCTGATGTTATCTCGAAGACTCGCCTTTCCATGGCCCGCTGTGTACACTTTAATTTGTGTATGCTTTTTGCTGTTAGTGGTAGGTACTGTTTCTAGGCCATATGTCAACATTGGTAGGATACATGTATCAAACATTTTTCTTTTCAGGCATACTGAGATTTATTTATTTTCAAATAAGTGTTTCTTAATCCAAAGAAATTAAAAAGCATAATAATTACGAGTATAACAAATAAATAATTGACAAAATCACATTTAGAGATACGATTCTTTTGTTTATTTACGAAAATTGCATAATAAAAAACCACCATATTAATTAAAGTTACTATTAATGAGGATGTATTTTAAAATGAAATTTTAGACAATTTAACTATTTTACAGAACATCACGATTTAATTAAAATATACTGCAATTAAAGTTTTTATGTTAGGCATGTAAAAATTCTTGTATCTTTATTTACATATATACTGTAAAAGTTCATTAGAGCGTTGATAAATAAATAAAAAGTACTGAAATTAATTTAAGTATTGTCACGTGTCGTGGCTAGGGAGGCGAATGTAAACGCTGGAAATTAATTAGCGATTTATTAATTAATGAATAATTGACCACAATGTACAAAGTCAGTTAAAACGAATGAAAATCAACGATATTTTTTAATTTTCATTTTTTCGCAATATATCACTCGTTTATAAAAACTTATTATCTCTGGGTAACACGTATTTTTCATTCACTAGAACCATCTAATTTAATTGCTCCACTTTATTTCGCCACTTAGGTAAGAACTTTGCTCGATTATTCGTTTGATTTATCGTTCTGACTGGCCACCAAGCCATCGCGGTTCGCGGCCTACTTCGTAGTGATTTTGCACGGTAACGAACTGTCAACACGACATTTAAGTCATTTTGTGACCTTTTTGCTGCCTTTTTGTTTACGAGAGCATATTAAGGATAACACTATTGTATTCAGATATTGTATCAGATATTGTATTTAATCTTGTCGTGTTGTAACAAGAAAAAAAAGCTCTTCAACCTTAATTCACACCCTGTACCAGAAAGGTCGCATGTATATCAGAGGTTGCAATTATATAGTAAATATTAATTAATTGTAGGTAATCATATCGATCGGATAGCTACCTCTCAATGCCGATTCCGAGCTAATTAAAGCCTCTGCCACTCGCCGTGTCGGTGTGCAAACAAATGGTCGAATTTACACAACCATGCCAATTAATGCTCACTTAACTAGAATAATTTCGCTAATTACGATGCAATCGAATTCCTACAGCGTCATAATTGCATTAATCGTGAGGTAATTTATATGCGCAGCCATATTTTAATTTCACTAACAACTATGCTCTCTGTTGTTGTTCAAAAGTCTCAATGGAGAAGTTTTATGAAGTTGATAATAATATATTTAAACGAATTTTTATTAATCAATTAGAAAAGACGTACAGAAAAATCAAATGAACGAAAAAAAATTTTAACTGCTACCGGGATTCGAACCAACGGACCTCTATTCTATCCGGGGATGACGCGTTATCCAATGTCGCCACGGCAGTCTGATAAGTTAACGAAAATTTTTCGAACTTATATGTAGTCTCTTTTTAATTGATTAACATTTTTATTAATTTAGTGTATTTTAGCCGGGATGATTGACCTCCAACTCGCCTGTGACGTCACAAGTCCCATAGCCGGGTGCCGGAGCTCGAGTTGCGATATACACCGGACATGAGGGATGACGTCACGCGACTCCACCGGACGGAACAAAATTATTCATGCAAAACGCAAATTTAAAATTCTAAACCTTTGTTGGTTTTTGAGATATTTTAATTTTAATTCCAAATTTTTCTTCAATTTTACTCAAATTTTTATTTCCATTCATTGAAAAATAAAATAGAAAACCTCTCCATTGAAGTGGCTGGAACGCGTCTTTCGAATTTGAGAACAACGATTGCAAAGACATTTCTGCTTGGCTAATGCAAAAGGAAGGCTGCCGATAATTAAACTCAGGTTACGTTGGAATACATAGTAACAAAACAGAACAAAAACACAAAGATAATAAAAAACGAATTGGACCTTGATTGATCCAATTCGTTTGGTCAAGTTTTGCTACACTATAGTATGGTAGACTCAATTGTAAACTACGGCTTAAACTGTCATGGACTAATTATTCAAATAAATCTAAACAATATTAAACTACAATTAATCAATAATCAAAACGAATGCAAACTAAAGGAAAATGACGCATATAAGAACCAGCCTAACAACCTATTTTAAATGTATAAAATCTTACCACTTCAAAAACAGTTTAATAATTTATTTATTTGTTTATTTATTTATTTATTTAACGCCCTTATGGGCTTTTACAAATATACAGAATAATTTTTTTTTAAATAACATAAGACAGTTAAAATAATAATACAGTTAAAAGTTACAATAATAATAGATAAAAGGTAATAATAATAATAATAATACAGAAAAACATAAGACAGATAAAATAATAATACAGTTTAAGGTACAAATAATAATAGTTAAAGGTAAAATAATAATACAGAAAAATTTATTGTCCATTTCCATTTCGTTGAGATGTAAACAATTGTATCAGCTTTGTCCTATACACAGTTATACTATCAGCAAAAATGTCAGCCGCCTCTGCTGACTAAATAATAAACTGACATTGGAATTATACGCGAAAGACTAATTCAAAACATACATACAACATAGATACACAACACGACAAATAACGAATGCAAAACTAGAAATAAGAAAAAATATTTTTACCGAAATCAGGCGAAAAAGATGATGCCGTTATTCCAAAACTATTTGACAGACTACATGAGAGACTAAAAAATTAAATGGGACAAAAAATATGTACAAATTATAAAATAATATTCTTAAATGTAAGATATAATATTCTTAAATATAATCGATAAAATTCAGACTGCTGTCCAGAAACACCAAGATATTATATTAGATATATTATATTAGATATATTATATTAGATATAAACACCGCTTATTGGGCCGTGCTCACGTACGCAGCTGAGACGTGGGTACTAACTAAGTGGAATGAGCGAGCACTGGACGTTTTTGAAAGGAACATTTTGAGGCGTGTCTTCGGACCGGTTCTAGAAAATGGACTTTGGCGCAGACGTTACAACAATGAGCTCTATACTCTATTTATGGAGCCAAACGTCACAAAATTTATAAAACTGGGAAGAATTCGGTGGCTGGGTCATGTGGAGAGAATGTCCGAGCATCAAGCACCAAAGTCCCCGCTGAACTCAAGGCCAATAGGGCGAAAGAGCTTAGGAAGGCCAAAATTAAGATGGAGTGACAACGTCCTCAAAGACATCTCCGCCTTGGAGATTCAGAACTGGAGAGAGCTGGCACTAGACCGAGATGAGTGGAGGAAAATTGTTGAGGATGCCAAGACCCACCAAGGGTTGTAGTGCCAAGAGTGATGATGATGATGAGATTTTATAGGAAACATAGCCTCTAAATTTATAGGAAACATGATTTTAGAAAGGATAGATACATGAAATCTAAAATTGAATACATTTTAAATTAGTTATCCTGGTAACTGTATTTACGATTTTTTTTAATATTATTGATATTGCTGCTTTTGCTTTTATACCCCACTTATCGTATTTTTAAAAATACATTTTTTTATGTCTAAGTTCTGAGAGCACAATTACAAGATTTGTCCTCTGCGGGATTATTATTTTTTAATTAAGGTAAATTATAAAAAGTCTCACAGAGACGAAGCTATTTATATGAGAAACGTGTAAGTCTTTTGAATGATTGCCCAGGGCTTACAACCTGTATGAGCTGGCTTAAGTGATCACTGTACATAATGCATCGTTCACCAATTACATCGCAAGAACATTCACACATTATCAAAAATTTTAAAGTTGTATATATTTTCAATTTTACGAAACCTTCCGTATGTTTGAAGGAATTATGCTAGAGATGTTTATAGTCCATCTCATATGCAATCCTTTCTTTATTCTATCTACTATGCTACAGCCAGCATTATATCGCATCTAATTGGTTCATTCACACATATGCCTAGGCATTTGCATTTCCACCGCATTCAGTCTATTTTAACTATGTTCTATAAAATTTAACTTCACAATATATCAAGATATATTATTGATGTCTCATAGAGATGAAGTTTTTTTCTTTAAAAGCGTATTCTACATAATTCGGAAGAATCTCATATGCACGTATAAAGGATATTTCTTTAAAAACTTCAATCGAAATATGGATATTTCATTATCAATAGTGACATCTGTATTGGTTTATGGGAGTGACAAAGTTTTCGACTACAGGTGGCGGGAGTAAAAATACAACTCACATACGAAATAAGTTGTGCATGTTACACATATATACAACTTCCAAAAATTTGATACATGTTCATCAGGGGTGGAATTGGTGAACGTTACATTGGGTAAACAGATCACTTAAGCCAGCCGTACGATAATTCGTAAGCCCTATTATCGCTCAAAAGACTTAATTTCCCATATAAAAACAATATAGCTTTGTCTCTATGAGACATCTATAGTATATCTTGATTCATGATGTCCCCCTGGGGATAAAATCCAGTAGTGTATTCTTAAACATTTCGGGATTTCACAATATATTTTTTATTGTATATTTTTATCACGTAATCCAATAACTCCACTTTATCAAGTAATTCTCAAGTATAACTTAAGATATAATTATCAAGTAAAACTCAAAATATTCGGGATTTCACAATATATTTTTTTATTGTATATTTTTATCACGTAATCCAATAACTCCACTTTATCAAGTAATTCTCAAGTATAACTTAAGATATAATGATCAAGTAAAACTCAAAATATTCGGGATTTCACAATATATTTTTTGTTTTATTTAAATATAATTATTTATTGTATATTTTTATCACGTAATCCAATAACTAAACTTTATCAAGTAATTGCGCTGCTCTTCGTAAGTTTGGAATAGATTGGAAGCAACTGGAAATCGATAGAACACACGAGAATATACAAGGGGATTTGAAAAAGCAACCTTCTCTATACCACAGATAAGCAAAACGGACGATCCGTGCCAATGCAATTCGAGTACAAGAGCAATGCTCTTAAATGGAAAGGTACTATGTATTACAAATATTGTTGTATTTTTTGTAAATAAAATTGTGAAAAAAAACGGCACAAATAAATACAGACAAGTGGAATATTCTCGAGTAACGATTAGTGCGAATTACAGACAAGTTTTTTATAGTATTTAATTTTGTCTTCCACTGTCGCGAACCCGTGACATTCATTATCACAAGTTTCAGAGGCACGTGTCAGCACTGGCTTTGTCAGGGTTTTGTAGTATAAGCGTTGGGTGTTTTTGCTTGAACCCATGACATTACATATAAAAATACCCCGCACGTTTCTCATAAGCACAGATAGTTAGATTTAAAAATGTAAGTCTGGAATATTTTCGGAGAGCGCATCTCCATTTTAGTGCCCTCACAAAGTATGAATTTCCCTCCAGCCCCGCTCTTGCCGCCCCTCGGAGGCAGCCGGCGATGACACTAAAATAAAAGTTCTGAAAATACCTCAAAAAGAACCAACATAATTAACTTACCTTTGAAATATTCCTCTCTGCACTCAAACAATTTTATTTGATCTTTTGTACAGTCTCTCAGAAAGTAAATAACCACGAAATTATATTTTATACGGTCGCGGTGGGTTCCATAGTTCGTGGAATGAAAAAGCAAATGAAAGTTATCGAGCAAATGTAAGTAATGCATTGCAAGGAATCAGAGGCAAGAAAGTCTGGGCGCGCGGTGGAGGTCCGCCCAATCAATTTAAATAAATAAAATGCGATGACGGAGATACTAATTCTGCCGCTGCAGCGTCATCACTTTTTCTTCTTCTTCTTCTTTTGGTGTCATGTCAGGTCCCCCCAACGTTGACTATCACCCGAGAGAAAGCGTCCCTGTCCTGGGCAGCACGAAACAGCTCTCCAACACTTCTTATGCCCGTCCAGTCGCGTCACTATGTTGAGCTGGGAGATTCTTAGCACCCCTGACCCATTTAAGGGTCGTCCGGGACTCGGGACCGTGGCTTGGTTTCTCTTCATAGTGATATCCTGGGGAGAATTACCCAGAGTGGTTTCCCCTTGCCTTCTCTGAAGGATTTTCTGTTGGGGTTGCCTTCCCTTAGCTGGGTGGATCCAGTTTTATGGCGCTGGAAACTCGCCATTCGTCCTCTCTCTATCTGCTATGACACTGATGGTAATGTCAGTGGTCACATTGCCCGGGGTTCGCGGGGCCTCAAAGACCACTCGTGGACGCTAGAGATTTGGACTTGGTAGTAGTGTTGCCGGTGGTACTGCAACGTGGCGCATTACGACATTTTATAGAGGCATACTTTCCAGCAAAGCATGCTCCATCGTAGCCCTACTACCCATTAGAACCCCACTTTTCCTTCCCTAGGATCAAACAACTGCAAAGAAACACAGAAACAGTTGATATAATTGAATGCGCCAAATGATAACAAGAACTTTGAATAATAACTTAATTTTTTGATTATGTCTATACTACAAATTTTTATTTTAGTATAGGTACGTTGCATCCTGACAAAGTTTCCGTGTTGGGGTCCCTAATCAATTGCCCCCGAACCATGTCGAGTATTCAGTAAATTTTGTGGTTTTATACAAAATGTTTTCTTTTTTTAATGATAACTCGTTTGTTTAAAGATTCTATAATGACCATGGGATAAGCAGAGAGGACAGGACGCCACATTCTTTTGTCCTGGTGTTTCGTAATCACTGCGCGCGGGCCGCCGCGATTTTGGTTGGTCGGACTGTGACACCCGATGTGTTCTGCGCCAATCGCTAGCCAGGATTCTTAAAAATCTGCCCAGTAACAGTTGAAAAGCGTGTCAGGTTTTTCGATGAGAACCGACATTGCTCTTCGTGTGTGTTCAACATCAGTTCAATTTAGCCTTCCGGAAAAGACACACCAACTGTTCCGGATTCGACGAAGCCAGGAGAATCTCGATTGAAGCGGCACCCGACTTACCAGGAAACCGCAAGTACAATTTGTCCACTGTGTCGTAGAAAGATTTGGCCCAGTGTATCTCGGGTGTCATTTACTGTCAATCATTAATCGGCGGCGGTTGGAAAGAAAAATCTTTCTTTCTATCTAATCCGACCCGCGTGCGATGGTGGCGAGACGTTCGTCATCGCACAAATGACCGTCCTCCAATATGTAGTTTATTTGATTATGTTACCATCATACCACAATCAGCACGCTAAGTCTTTAGCAAACGCATTCCTCTTTCCTCAAACATTCACTTTATATGTTATTATGGATTTGCGGCCGTGGAAGACGAGTCACAAGACACCCATTTTAATTAATCGTCACTAGATAAATCCACAAACAGGTAGGAACTCTGGTACTTTATTGTTGGCCATTTATATATTTGTACGGAATCACTATTCGCTCGTTCCTTTACGACATCGCCAAACGTCTAGACTATTCGTAGTGATGGCATCGCTTGTTTATATAGGAAATGTTATTTCGCGAATGTTCTGGCATAATCTTGCATAAACTAAACCTTTCCGGTTCTTTCTAATACATTCTCAAACGGACAGACTGTTTGGAAATCATCGATTATGTGCAGTTCTATCATAAATGCTTCGAGATTACGGAGCTGAATTTTTAATTTAAAAATATGTCAGTGTCCGCGGTTTAATGACACTTTTCCCTGTATACAGGGTGTGTCGTAGCTACTAGCAAAAACTTGAATATATCGATTGAGAATGAATTTATCACAATCGATATAAGTTACTGTAATGAAAGTGCAACTTTTTGCAAAAAATAAGCCAAAAATATTGTAAAAAATGCATACTTTCATATTACTCCATCATTTCCATAACTATTGATATTAAGTCATGGTTGCTTGAACATTTTCGACTTATTATTGTGGCAGAAATCCGCTTGTAAAATTTTTGCTACTAGCTATAAGACACCCTGTACACGGTGCATATGGCAGAGGCGTGCAGTGAGAACATTGAAGCATGACTTTTAAGTAACCGTATTAATTTAAAAAAAAATGGAAATAAAACATTTATCTCGTCGTATTCCTACCATAATTATTATAGTATTTCTTATTCATATTTTAAAACATAATATTCTGTCACAAAAACGTGCAAACAAATTCATAGAAATCCATCAATCCTATCAGATAAGTTATGAAGTTGTTCAAAAATATCAACAACAAAAAAAGGTGGAAAAGCGGAGAATTTTTTTATTTTAGAAAAAAAAACAGGCGGCAAAGAATTCTAATCTTCACCAAGATTTTTCAGTGGTGAATTTTTCATTCACACATTTGAAAGAAATTTCTCTTTGAAGACAGAATTTGTAAGAAAATTCTGCTACGTTTGAATGATTTTACCCTAGATTAAGTATTCCGTTTCAGATTTATTTTGTTCGATATTCATAACTTATAAATAGTTGATAAACTTGATACATTAAATCTATACCATTTAAGTAATGGAATGGGTGTCTACTTTTTTTTTAAAACGCGTTTAATTTATTTAAGAGAATGAAACAAATCAAAATTATAGGTGTCCATTTATATTCACATACCGCAAAAAAATAGTCTAATCTAGTAAAAAAGGTTCAATTTAGAAAGATCAAGTTTAAAATAATACAAAATGCCATTTTTTTATTGTGGGGAGCTACTAAACCTTTTTGATTGGCAGTGTGTAACAATACTATGGCTAAAATGAATAATATTGAAACGAGACTAAAAAGAATCACGTACACATGTCAAGTGGCAGTTGCTTGAAATGATCACAACACTACCGAAGATTCCAGAACAGCCTAGCGTAATCTACGGCTTACGGGAAACATCGAGAAACATCTACAAAGACCTGGAAGCCACGAAAAAGTTCTCATAAACACTAAGAACTCCTAGAAGGCTCGATATCAGCAGATATAAATAGGACCGTGCGCAGGAGTAAAGGTTGTGGTTGTTGTTTTTGGGCGCACTTG
The DNA here is from genome assembly GCA_016648135.1 of Agrypnia vestita. NCBI lineage: Eukaryota > Metazoa > Arthropoda > Insecta > Trichoptera > Phryganeidae > Agrypnia > Agrypnia vestita. Next base: position 4,866 of record JADDOH010019791.1, on the reverse strand, counting down.
ACAGCAGCACGGAAGCGAAGGTAGCCGCGATGTGAAGGCCAGTGGAGCCATGCGAGCGGTAATTCGACAGCGAGTACTCTGGAAAGTTCTTACATAGTGAAATAAACCGAAGCGAAATAATACGTGCGGGAATTGGATGGAATGTTCTAGTGAATAATGAATAAAATGCTAAAGCGATTATGAGGTGTCTGTTTACGAGTGATAAATTTACGAAATAGTTTAATTTAAATAAAAAAATTAAATTAACAAATCCATCATTAGATTCCAGCGTTTTCATTCATTCCTCCTGCAGCCAGAGACGTGACAATATATATTTTTTTAATATTTTCGTAAAACTTTTTTTCAAAGGTTGAAAACATGAGTTATTTTCATAAAAGGAGGGCGATTGAAGCTATTCAAACTACAATTTAATATGAATATATACGTTATTATTAGATCTACAACGCAAAGTGCATCTTGGTGACTTCAAGAATGTTCAACATCGAGCTTTAGAGTAATACTCTACAGCCGTAGAATATTGAAATTGTCATTTTAACAATAGATTTGGCCTTCACATATTTCTGCGCCCCGTAGAGAAATCTGCTCAATCCCAAAAATCTTTCTATTTCAATAAATTTTGAGACACCTAGCCCATGGACCTCATTTTTAGCATCTACGCCAAAATTCAGTATCCACAATTGACTTGAAGATACGTCACAAAATTTTCCTTTCAAAAGAAATCCCACCAGTGAAAAGTGATGATTTTTTAAATATTTAATATTTTAATAAAATAACCGGTCCCGAAACTTTGCACGCAAGTGTGCTTTTTAAGCTTTAAGTTATAAAAGAAAATTCTTTACCAAGTTCCCCCCTTGGTGACTTCTCCCCGGCTCCATGAATAACTTCTGTCATGATTCGTTCTACCAATTCCCTTTCTTCTCCAAATTATGTTGGTAGGTACAACGTAATAATTCAAAAGGTTTGGAAAATAAATTTAAACATGAAAAATTTGTTGAAACGAGTTTTTTTATGAGTATATATGTTGCGGCAGGCAGAACATTTTAAATATTATCGCGGGTTTATCGCAGTGGGATACGAATGAAACACTTGTAAACAAAAAACTTTAATTAATTTAATTAGCGAATTACTAGTTCGCTATCTATTGGTCCGGATCTATGGTTTTCGCTCGCTTGTCAAAACAATACCAACTGACAGCAACAGAATTTAAAAGGAATCGATTTCTCGTATCTTCTAGTATATATTCGCGTATTCAAATACTTTCCAGATCATCTAAAATATTCGAAAATTATTCAACCTTAAACCGAGTTACAATATATACAAGCTTTAGTAGAATATTGCCTGAGATTTGGATTCTTGGGTATATTAATTTCATCTTTTCGTATTTTTTATACTAAAATGCTAAAACAAGATAATGATATGATTATCTTAATCAAACTACCAACACATTTAATTTTTTTTCTCCTTAGAATAATTAAAAAATACATATAGTTGAGAGTAGACGTCGGCGTCGTCTAGCATTAATGACGTCGGGAGCTGACAATAGTTGCTTTAACCTCTAAATTCCAGACAGAATAAGCTGTTTTTCGACACCAGAAAAAGAGGGGAGGTAACCTAGAGAAATTAGTGGTCAATGGTTAAGATGGACAAACCAATTCTGAGACATGATCGGTGCCTCGCTACTCTTTACTCATAACTAGTTCTAGGATCGCAAAGTCTGCGTTTTGATCGCAAAAAATGCAAGAACAGAAAAACCTTTTGCGCTGTAGGAGAAGAAGAAAGGATCACAATTTCCGCTTATGAGCACGTTGACTAAAAATAATTTACAATAAAACAAAACGGGCGCGTGTACTTATATACGCACGTTAAAAGTTATACTTCACGGAAAAAAATACGTACTGTATTGTATACCTTGCATTGGAACCTGGACAGAATTCGCATGCACATCCAGGTTCTTTTTGACTCAAGGTATACAACACAAACTAGAATTTCCATCAATCAAATGTTACTTATATAAAAAAAGGAAAATGAAATAGTATTCACATAATTCAATCACTATAATAACACATTATGAATTTGAACACAATATTACGAAAACTACAAGATAAGCAAAAATATCATCGCCCGCAGCATTTGCCATTTTCTTAAGAGAATTTCGTTAATAAGAGCGCTCGGAGCGTACGCAATTTTCATAAGAGAATATTATTTGAAACTGCGCCCGGAGCGCATGCAATTTTCATATCATCATTTTCAAACGAATTGATGTCGTCACTTATAAAAACTACTATAGGTTAAATATTACTCAAAAATCGCTATCCTAGCTTTTATTGGTGAGTCGTGATGGTGTGAAAATGTTCCGTTGCGTGATGCGCAATTTTTCACTTTGATTTTCACTTGAATTTCACTTTGAACGCGCCTACAGAAGAATACCATTTAAATTTGTTTTTCTCTCTCTGAAAACTTCATAATTTTCAGATTGGTCTATTTGTTAGCGATGAACCTTTTGTTAGCAAATATACAGGGTCATTTATGAGTCGAAAATGTTCAAGAGGCCATGACCTAATATCAATAGTTATGGAAATATGCGACTTCAAAGTTTGCATTTTTTTTTACAATATTTCTGACTTATTTTTTATAAAACGTTAAGCTATCATTACAGTTACTTATCGTCCCTTTATATATAATTAATCCTTTGTGACGTTTTAGTACATTCTGAGATAAACGAATGAAACTGTAATAAAAATAATTGCACAGACTAGATTTAAAAAAAATATTTTAAATAATTACTAGACAGACTTTCCAGATGAACGACACTGTTTTATTTATATGAAAAATTTATATGAAAAATGACTAATTGATTCGTTCATCTCAGAATGTATTAAACGGCACATAGGCTTTATTATATATACAGCGACGTTATATCGATTGCGAAAAATTTATTCGTTTCAATACAAGTTAAATAAAACAGTAACTTACGAGTATATCGAATATGAAAAATTCATTCCCTTTAATACAAGTCAAATAAAAAATAGTAAAAACCTTCAGAAATTCGAATTGAAACGAAAGTTCACCGTTTTGTAAAAAATAAGTCAGAAATATTGAAAATAAAAATGTAAACTTTGATGACGCATATCTCCATAACTATTGATATCGGGTTATGGTTGCTTGAACATTTTCGGGTCGTAATCAAGACAGGAATACAGTCCTGCGAGGTTATCAATATTTTCCAAATAACCCTGTATATCTGGTAACAAAAGGCTCATCCCTATCTGCAAATTATGAAGTTTTCAGAGAGAGGAAAACAAATTTGGATGGTATTCTTCTTAAGCATGCTTAAAGTGAAATTTTCGGATGCAACGAAACCTGCGCATCACGAAACGGAATATTTTCACACAATGAGTAGCTTGTTGGTCTTGTGGTTAGGACTCTCGCCTCGTGATCCGAAGGCCGCAGGTTCGAATCTCACTCCAGACCAGCAAATTAGTCCTATTCTCATAGCAGAAGCGTTTAGCTTAGTTTGAAAATAATAAAAATATTGATATGACACGTATACCGTGTTCGTATCTCTATTTAAAATAAAAAATTCCATCATATTAGGTCCTTACATATGAAATTCACGTTTTGCCGTACTGGCAAATTTGATCTCAAATATCTTCTCTTTGGTTAGGAATTCCAAATCCAAATTTATACAGCTATTTACTCATGTATTTGTGTTTTGAAAATTATAATTCATTTGTTTTTTCCTCAATTGTTTTTTTCTTTGCGTCACTCAGTTTACAAAATGAAAAACTTGAAATATCGCGTTATTTACGAGTACGAGTTCCACCGTAGCACCAGGCTGCAGAAACGGCTCGAAGGATTAATGATGTGTATGGCGACGGTGCCGCAAAAGAAAACACAGTACGTTTTTGGGTTCCAACGTTTTCGTTATGGAAATTTCGACCTGCAGAACAAGCCCCGTGGACGGCCGGAGACCAAAGTTGATAATGAAGAATTGAAGGCTATTGTGGAAGAGGATCCATCGCAAACTACATCCGAGTTAGCTGCAGGCTGCGGTGTTAGTGATAAAACTGTTTTAATCCACTTGAAGCAAATTGGTAAGGTGAAAAAGCTTGAAAGGTGGGTACCTCACGAATTGAGTGAAGCAAATCAACAAACGCGCGTTGACTGCTGCGTTGCATACTCAACCGGTACAATAATGAATGGATTTTAAATCGAATCATTACCTGTGATGAAAAGTGGATCCTGTACGATAATCGGAAGCGCTCATCGCAATGGCTGAACCCTGCCGAACCAGCCAAACCATGCCCCAAGCGAAAATTGACTCCAAAAAAGTTACTTGTGAGAGTTTGGTGGACTAGTGCTGGTGTCGTTCACTACAGCTTTCTTAAATCTGGCCAGACGATTACGGCAGATGTCTATTGTCAGCAACTGCAAACCATGATGGAAAAGCTAGCTGCTAAAAAACCGAGGCTGGTTAATCACTCTAGGCCACTGCTGCTTCATGATAACGCTAGACCACACACTGCACAACAGACGGCTACCAAATTAGAGGAGCTTCAATTGGAATGTCTAAGACATCCACCGTACTCTCCGGACTTTGCCCCAACAGATTACCATTTTTTTCGAAATTTGGATAACTTCTTGCAAAGGAAAAAATTCAACTCGGATGGGGCAGTCCAAACCGCCTTCAAAGATTTTATTGATTCCGTCCGAATGGTTTTTTTAGTAAAGGGATCGATGAACTACCTATGAGATGGCAAAAGTGCATAGATAGCAATGGTACATACTTTGATTAAATAAATATATTATAATAAAAAAAATCGGCTTCATGTTCCTCCCATACTAAACGTCAATTTCATATGTAAG
>JADDOH010019790.1:0-11656 GCA_016648135.1 Agrypnia vestita | reverse complement strand
AATTTAATATATTTCTAAAATGTCAGATGTTTTGAGCTTTGATAAGACACTTCATGCTTTGAAGATTAAATTCGAAAAACATTTGTCAGTCAATTTAGATTTTCGAAATTCGAAGTGAAGTACCTATTATGTGTACCGACGGAGTAATTCAAATTTAGAAAATATTCCGCGACGTTATCGGGCCGCCGCGCCGTTGCTAATCAAACTTTTCTAATGATTCCAATTTGAAAAAAACAATAAAATTTCTAAAAATCCGAAATTATACTATAATTATTCATTTTTTTAACGAAAATTTGATAGATCTTCTTGATCGTCGCCACGAGTCTACTTGCCAAGTTTCAGCTCGATTGAATCACGAGAAAAGGGTCAAAAATCGATCCAAAGTTTTTTTTGACGGCAAGCCGGCAAGCAAGCAAGCAAGCAGACGCCACGAGTTAATATAAAGGGAGTAATAATATAAAAACTCACTCCAAACAGACAATAAAAGAATGTTGAAAATAATGTCGTACGGCAGGTACACACAAAAACAAGTTGCGGTTAATATGTAGAAGCCGGAAGCTTCGGAATAAAGTAGAAGCGGCTAATATCGGTGCGGACTTTTTTCTTAAAGTTTCTTATTGGACCGTATTGTTGCGTCCGCGTCATATCGTTTTATTTTCATAGATAATAATGGATAATTATCATTCACAATTTTATAATATCGAAAGATCGTGCGAATGGAATCGTTGCATTATTAAATCTAATCGATTCGCGGACAATGTCGACACTTTTCGAAGTGGATTTTCTATGGGAATGTAATTCATTTCCATCGGCGTCGTTGTTATTTTATTTGTGGAAATATTCGAGGCCGCTCGTATTTTTTTAATGCCCGCGTTAAAATTGAATCCAATACGCGGTTATTTCATATACATGTGTATTTAATCCGGTTATGAAATAATCCGTTCGTGCAGACTAGCTATCTGCACATTGTTTTGCAAGATGTGGGATACAAAGTAGGCACGGACTGAATGGTGATAGTCGGCGAACTGTATTCTCCTTGTTATTGCAAGGTCGTTGTGCATACCTTATTGCGAAATGTTCCCGGCACGCAACAATCGCTAATTGTTATTTTATTCAATTAATGAATATATTATGCGTTTGGAATAAAGTAACTAAATGCAGGCATGCATTCTCGGCATATGGCAGATGTTTTATTTTCAAAAATAATAAAATAGAGAGAAGAGGCCGAAAAAAGCCAAGTAAATAAAATTCTAACGAACACTATCCTATGGATAGTTCAATAATAAAATATATATACATATATTAATTTGTAGTTGATTAAATTAGTGTTACACATTCCCTAGTCTGCTTCTTTTGTACGAATAGATTAAATTTTGACACATTATATTACTAAATTATCAAACAATTTTATCGGCAGATTTTTCCTACAGTGTCAAAATATTTTTTCATCTCTCATCTCTTTATCTCCCGTGGACTTTTTCAGAAGTGTTTTTCTTTCGCGGCTTTATCTTATTCTTTTTCAGGACGTCTTTTCTTTCGTGGCTTTTTCTACGCGATGTTTCTTTCCGTGGTCTTCTCAGAATTTTTTTTCTTTTTTCAGGCTGCCTTCTTACTTTTGTTCCTTTTTCAGAATGCGTTTTTTCCTCTTTTCCTTTTTATCTTTCGTGTTTTTTTAAGAAGGTTTTTTTGGCCCCTTTACATTTAAAGTTAAGTCTCGAAGGTTGCTTTCTGGTGTTGATGTTTGTCTTACCTTTGTCTGGAGACCGACTGAGCATTCGGTTTCGGCCAGTTTCGGTCAAAAAACCAAATTTCCTTTTACATTACCAGAAACTAAATCGGCGCTTTCGTTTCGGCGCTAGAGCGAAACTCGTCGAGTTTGAACTTGAGTTGCGTGACTCGTTTGACAAGTTTGAACTTGATTTCCTGTTAACATCCACGTACCTTTTACTTGATATATGTACTCGTATATGTGTGTTTTTTTATATCATTGCTCTTTATTTCGTACATTAATAAATTGATGATGAAGCATATTTCATTAGCATATTTTATACTAAAGTGTCGAATGGGAATAGCTTTTGTAGTTAAAATTTTATTTATGTTATTTTGTACCTATGTATGTTTATGTATTGTTTACATATATTACGTTAGCGAAACGTCTAATTAAGGTCAACATACTATACGTACATAGATAGATATGTATATATAAATAATCATAACGAAGTCATAATAGCTCACAGAATACCTATGCTGTTTTCCTATTGCTTCTCCGCTATATGCGTGTTAATACTTATACAATATCCGCTGAAAAAAATAAACAAAAAACTGAAAGTAAAATTTAGATGTCTCAAAAACTAACAAAGTTATAGGGACAGCCGATTGTTTTCTGCTAGGCCCTGCGGGCGGCTAATTTTTGTTCAAAAATGTAAAATAAAAGTTAACAAAAGAGAAACGAAACGAAATATGCTTACGTCAAACGTCAAAAAGCGGTATCGCCAGCACAAAAAATATATTCCCGCGTCACAGTTGGCTGTTTTTTATGACAATAAAAACACGGATTTTTTAAATATTCCACAAAAATATTTAAAAACAACAATTCATATCAGTTTGTTCGTATTCCTATTTCCTATATTTTTTAATCTTTTTAATGTACCTATTCTAAAATGTATTTTTTAACTGGCAACAGAAATCATGCAGTTACCGCATTTTTGGCGTAATTAATATATAGATAATTTTGTCCCGTCCGGTGGAGTCGCGTGACGTCATCCCCGTACCCGGTGTACATCGCGGCTCGTGCTCCAGCGCCCGGCCATGCGGACGCGTGACGTCACAGGCGATTACTCGGCGCTAAAATATACCAACTTTAATGTTCTTTTTCTCTGTTATTTGTTGACAGATTTCGACCATTTTTTCACCAATTTCGGTCTATATTTTAGTTAAACGTTACAGCGTATATTATCAGCACTGTGAAACTTTTCCGTTATCTCTGATTCGATCGTTCGGACGGAGGGATCGATTCACTCCGCGCAATTTGCAATGGCTGCCGCGGCGGCCACGTCTCGCAAGCCGTGCGGCATTAGAAAGAGCGGACCAATCAGCCAATGCCGTGAGAAGTCGAAATGTTTGGCTGCCCCAGTTTACCGGTCATGCGAACTTTCCCAACTTAAAAATAATTAGGATATGGGTAATTCGTGATTTAATGATAATCTTTATGCGCTTTTTTGCTCCTCTATGTCGATTCGGGTTCTACAATCTACAATCGTTTGAAACACTCTTGGCAATTTCGCCTGTTTATAATTTTCACCTTTTAAAATTTCCAGTTTAAAAAATTATGTTCTTAAATATTTGATCTGTGCAAAGAATATTTTTCTTTTGTTTGTTCTTCTTGATCCTATTCGTACATCAGAAACGGAAATGTTCAATGAATCTTGATGGATGAAAAAATATCGTTAAATTTCTATAAAATAAACGCAAAATCGTAGCTTCTTGTAATAAAATATATTCATTTCTTACCAAATTTACACGTTTTTTAAAACAAATCTTATCGTTAAAATAAATAGTTTGTTGATTTTGTATAATTGGGTCAACTAGCATTTTTATTACCTCCTTTATTTAGGTCAAATTCATGTCAGGTCAAAGGTTTTACATATTACACGGAGAAACCCTACAAAGGCCATTTGTAAAACTAGGTAGTACCGTAAAATGGGGTAAATTGGTCCAATCTTCACTTTCAACTGGAATTCAAACCTTCTTCCGTAACGCAAAGAGTATTTCAAGGTATACTTAAGAATGTGTGTTTAGCTCTTTTAGATGATAAGTAGCTTTAGATTCCCAAACTATTGTAATATTTCGAGAAATTAAAAAAAAACCCTATTGCATTGCAATTTAACTCTGACGGGGATAATAGGTTCGAGAGAGAGGTTAATTGGAATTTTAACTAGGGCTGTCACTATATCTATTCAAAGTAAGTGGGTATAGGTCTTTTCATATAAGCTTGCAATTGAGTTAATATGGGGTAGTGCGTAAGTGTTGTGTTTAATAAAAAAATCCTTTATGAGATCATATTTTTATAAGGTACTTAATAACAAAAATATCGCATTTGGCTTGAATAACTCTATAAGTAATCAGTCTATTCGTATTTATTTATGGTCACCTCTTTGAAATAACTTATACAGTACATGCGAAAAGTACCCCCCACTACGCCGTAAAATTTCAATATGTTTGCCGGCTACTGTACCTGACTATTAAATATTTGGCTTAATAGGTATAAAAATAATCTGGTTGATAACAAACAAATTATGAAACTTAAATATATTCTTCTTCAAATCAAAGAAAAAAACTTAGTTATCACACTAATATTATTAATGCAAAAGTGTGTATGTCGTTTGTATGTTTGTTCCCTCTTTACGCCAAAACTACTAAACAGATTTTTATGTATACTAGAATGAAGATAGATTATACCCTGGATTTAACACATAGGCTACTTTTCATCATCATTCGGTTGAAACCGCAGAGCCGAGCTAGTAAAATATATTTAACAGTTTATATGAAAGTGTAAATTAGGTATATTATTCATAGAATACCGAAATGAAACATACTTTAATTTACTTTTTTATTTAGGTTTTGGTTTTTGACAACCCTGTTTAGGAATTCCAATTTATCCCTTATTCAAACCAAATAACCCCTGTGTTGTTCCAATTATCCCTGTCCATATGCCAATTTCCCCCTTTCGCGTTCCTCCAAAATAACCCAAAAACGAGTGCTCAACTAAAATTAATATTTTCAATGAAATTACGCGATTATTTACGTACATTCTTGTTTCTTCAAACCACAATCCACCATAATGATCAAGATTACACCGATTTCTACTCTTTTTCCCAGTATAACTCATCAAAAACTTAAAGTTAAAAGGTACAATATTCACTTGTCCACGAAGACCTTACTTTCAACTGTTTTTTTTTTTAGTAAAACCTGATTGGCTGGCTTAAATGCTCAATGTAGCCAGTAGCAAAAAATATAAACTCGTTCCAAAATAAAATAGTTTTGATTTCTCTTAAATATAATAACACTGACAGAACGGTTTAGAAAAGCAGATTCTTATTCCTATTTACCCTGTCATTCTATTTTCCCCGTATTACGGTCTAGCGAGAGTATATGTTTTATAACCATATACTCTCGCTCCAGCTCTAGGGTGATTATGATGTAAAACCCTATGTAAGCATATAAGATGTAAGATCGAAAGTCAGTTGCCTACTGACTTGCGCCGTCAACCAACTTCAGCAAGTATAGACACTAATACACTGTGTATTATACACAATCGTATCACTGTATTAGAAGGTGCAAAGTTATGAAACTCTACATTGGTTGGAGATTGTTATTTCTTATCATTGTCATGATTTTCAAAACATGATATTTAACATCAGTAATGTACTGATGATTGTTCTTTTTTTCCAGGTATTCTGAACTGGTGGCCATCCACGGCAAATTGGATCCTCTGGTCAGTGTGGACCTTCGTCCGGAGAAGCGAGTCAAGGTCACTTTTACCATCGGTGACAACAGTGAGGTGCGAACTGTCGATGTTTACAGGTATGTGTACAAGTAATTAAATTATGTATTTAGAAAAAATCCGAATGAAATAAACCACATGATAATTGTGACCTTGAAGCCGAGAGGGAAATTTAAAAAATAAATCAGTTTATTAAAAAAAGTTTGAACCTGTGAAAAGTCTGCATAACTAACATAATTGTTGTCTGGTAATTTTTTGAAATCATTAAATAAACAAATAAAGGAAAAAATAGTAATGCAGAGATAGGAGTCCGAGTGCCTTCCTGACACTTCTGCTGCCATATTTATTTCTGTACTGGGAGCGCCGACCGCCAGGCGATTATAACGTACCCCCACTCCCAAGGTCGACCGTGGCTCGAACAGCGACAATACTGTGTCTAAGCTGCCCTCCAAATCATCGCTTTAGTTTATTTTCTCGATATAATCGAACAAAAATACAAATACAAGATAAGATTGTGAAATATACCAGCGTCCGATTGTTCAAAATAATTCAGTACAAAATACTATTGTCAGTAAAACACAACACATATACAAAATCTTACTCAAAAATACAATTTTCCGTCTCCGCACTCTTACAAACCAGCAAACTATCCCCTTCCATGTGCTGATGTCCACACGCAACAGCGACACCACACACAATGTCAGATCCTGGATATTGCTGTCTTTATGTTTCAGTCTAAAATCGACATCAACTCTCACTTTAGTATGAAGCGACCATTTTGTCACATGACGCAGCCTTGGTTGAAGTGAAAATTGCTGCCTTTGCTTTTAATATTGATTAGGATACTTAATTTTGGATGGGAGAGAGCTATATTTCCCATAAAATTTCGAATTCAGTATATTCTAAATTAGTAATCCTTGGCGCCTGCATTCAAAACATTTTTGGATATTGTGGCTTCTGCTTTTATACCCCTCACATTTGAATTTTCGGTGGTTTGATGAAAATCTTTTTATCTTGGGGAGTACAATTAATTTTTCTCTAGTTAAAATTGTCAAAAAATAAACACTCATAAATAACCCATTATACATAAATCATTTGTAAAAAAATATTTTAATTTCTTGAAAACTAATGAGATAATTGGTGCCCAGGGCAAACTGGCATTTTCATTGCAGGGATGACACGTAAGCAAAATTTTACTCTTTTCAGTTGAATTATGATAAAATGACATTGATATTTAAATCTTTCTAGAACCGTGATGGACCTGAAGCAGAAACTGGAGAGACTGGCCGGCATTCCGGCCAATAAAATGAGACTGTTCTACGTAGATCAGGACCTCAGGGACCACCAGGGCCCCGAGGAGATGAAGTTCCCTTCCAAGCAGCTCTACTCCTACAACATCCGGTCGGGGGATGAAATCATTGTGGAGTCCAAACAGAAACATTGAATATTTCATTTTAGCCCTTTACACGTTTACAAATTTTGCGGTTCGGTTGATTCAAACCATTTTGTACTTGCAAATCTTTTTTTATTTCCTCTTCTTTTTTAAATAAATTTAAGAAGAGGCCAGCAGATAAGAGCAGGCTTCATTGAAATGTGTCCTAAGCTTTTGTATCTTTAACAAATAAATTACTTTGTCAATAGGTCGTAAACGGATATAACATGTAATCAGGCATGTACAGTCAGTATATTGAAGCATGGTTGTGCATAAACAAAAATATATTTTGGAAAGGAAAACAAATTGAATATTTATCTGATATATTAAAATCTGTATATGATATATTAAAATCATTATATGATATATTAAAATCTGAATAATATGATAATAATATTTAAAACAAATTAAATGTTAATCTGACAGAATATTATAGGACATATTAAAATCTGAATACATAATATGTATAATAATAATTTTGATGGGAATGTAATGAGAAACATATTTAATTTCAAATTATTTCGTAGAAATCTGGTTAAGTATAACTTATTTCAAAGTACTGACTGCATGCTGCTCCATATAAAGTACTTTTTATAATAACAATACGTTTTTAAATTGTGAACATTGTATAGGGATAGTAAATTAATTTTGTATTCCTATGCAATAACAGCTGTGTATGTATGTGATGTAGTATGATGAAACCTGTGCAAATTAGACATCATTGCTTACGGCATTGTCACTTTACATCTGCATTTATATTCTGAACACACACCTAAAAGTTATCATAATTATTATAAACAATATTTCTTTCAGTTTTGCAATCCCATTTGCCTACTGAACTAGATATTATGTGTTATATTTTTATAACTGCCAATTGATAGCTGCAATAAAACCACTCGCACCAAATTGAACAGAATCGTTTTCTGAAATGTAATCAATATAAAATTTTTCTTTAGAAAAACCGAGATATGTATTATAAAAAATACAAATCATTAGCGAAGGGCGCTGGTTTCATTTTATTAGTATCTTATATGTATAGGTAGAGATTAACTTTATATTCGCTTACCTATATGCCACGATCCACTGGTCTCATAATTTAGACATATTATAGACTTCAAATTTTAATAAGATAAAAACATAAGGTGCTTAAATATAAACAGGAAACCGATAAAATATAATTAACAAATTTGGCTCCCATGTGACAGAAAATAAATTAAGACTAACAATTTAAATGAGTTGTACGGCTTGTGGCCTTGGTGTTTTAATACTTTGAATATAATAGGTACTCGCCTTTACTTTCAATATTAATCGAGGAGCGTTGATCGCTCTTATATCGTAACATATTGTTGTTTATTTTGTAATGTGTGTCGTACGCAAATTATATCATTAGACTTTAAGCTACGCTACATGGAGTGTTTGTGATAATCATGTAATCAGAGAGGAGGTTAATTTTTTCATCATGGGTGATATTAATTTAATAAGGTCACGTTTTATTTTAACACTGATAACTTTCTCTATGCCCATTAAGGAATTAATCATATCAGTTTGTTTTATTCAATATCACTTACTATTTAATTTTAAATGAATTTATTAATTATTTAATATATTTTCGTGTGACGATATTTGTATTTATTTAAAAAAAAATGAAAACTCCTTTATAAATGTTGTAAAAAAAAAAAGTTTGATTTTGTCACCTTGGAAAGTATTTTTGATTAGAAATTTTGTATTGAAAGAGGCACTTGAATACATTTAAACATATTTAGTATTTTCAAATTATTAATTGTACATCTTTAAAAATTTACTATCCTTATGAGAAGGCTGTTAAGGCGGAGATCCACAGCAAGGTATAAAATTTCCTGTTATTTGAGTAGCGCAATAAATATAGAACTTGAACTACTTGCCAGCTGGATACATTTAATAGCAGCATTGATGAAAGAGGATATCTGACTTTATAAATCCATCTCTAGATGGCTTAATATAAAATGGGTAAAATGTGCAACAAAACTGCGTTGAGAAAAGTTACACATTTTTTAAAATGATCATAGGTGGACGATCAATATATATTAATGTTTTGCAGATGTTTAAATTTTTATAGATAAGGAATAAATTTTTCCTTACATAATCTAACAAAACAAAAGTTAGACTGGCGCCACACTGCGCTGCGTAAAATCTGCAAAGCGAAAGGGTCGACTGATTGTCTGCTCAGTGTATTTTGATAAGCGCATATTGTATAGAATGCCGACATGAATGTGGCGCGAATCTTCCGTCTCATTTAAAAAAAATGCATAATGCCGAATGAATAAAAAAAAATTCCAGAGTATGGCCGTACAAGCATGATTTTTTCATAATTTCGAAAAGAAACCGAAATAAGGAATACATCTCGTAATATTCCAATCACAATAATTAAAATATGATTCAAATTTTTATATTTCTTAATATTCTACTAGATAAATTTAATTTCGATTTTTTTTCCCAAATATGTTTAAATAAAAGTCATGCTTCTTGTTCTCACTGCATGCCCCTTGGCCGTACATAGTACGTCCGCAGACTTCGCTTCCAATTATATGAATTTAGTAATAACATAGGACATTTCACCGCCATCTAAATGATAAATTAGATACTTGCTACTCCTTGCACATTTTACTGACAGAAGGCCAAACATATTTAGTATTGTGTGTACAATCATTACTGGCAGTGGATGTACAGACTTATCCTTTATTTAAGTTGTCCACGTCTGAGCATTCTTGGTCTACTTCTGCAGCGGTAATTACTGTCTGCAAAGTCTTGTTGATTCCACGTCATTTCTCTTACTTGGTCCGTCCATTCAGCAGGAAGATTGACTTCTTACTCCTTTGCCTGCATATTCCCAGTGATCACTGATTTCTCTAGACAGACCTAACAATAGATGCCGGTTTTCGTCAAAAACATACTTGTATAGATGCATTGGTTTCCGCCTTTATTATTTTTTTTAAATAAGAAATTTGTCAAGTAAAACTGTAATTTTCAATTTTTTTGCGTAGACTAGAAGACCTAGGGCTTTTAAAATTATTATTGTGCCATTTCTTCTAAATGTGTGAATATTTGATTAACTTTTAATTTTGATTTTGAAAACTACTTGTCGCATATTTTTAATTCCTCTAGTATGTTTCCAAAAATAGTGGAATAAGAACGCTGACAAATCTACTTTCAATTTGTATTTAGACCAGTTTTTATTAATACAAATTTATAGGACATTTTGGTGAAAATTCAATTCTGAATTTTAGCAAGTTTCTTGTTTGTGACAATATAGCCGTTAAAATTCTATCGCATCTGCATTATGAATGTCTTTATAATAAATGTGCTTGAGCAGCTGGATTCTACTTCTGATATGTTCTGCGCAAGGACCAATCTGATTAAGGAGTGCCACTATTGTAAGACACCTCCTTTTTCAGGCATGTAATAATTTTACATTTTTTTGTGTAATATTGTAATCTACAAATTTTTCATTGAATCCATTTTAAATATATTATGAGTAGAAAAAATTATAGGAAATTACTAACATTTTTTATAGTTTTAGTTATAAAAAAAATACCAGCCCATACTTTATAAATAGTAATTCAATAAGAATTTTAAAAAAACTCTGTAAATGTGTATACAGCCAATGATTGATTGTATTTGTGCAATTATTTTAAATGTAATTTCACAAGTTAAAAAAAAGTGTAAAAAAAATTCTCACATTGTTCCGCATCGGTAAATTAGACTGCATTTTAAATAATACCGCGATGCCGTAATTAATGAAAATATTATAACAATTTTTTTTTAATATTGCTATTTTACTAACCAATTTAGTGTTATATCGATTTGGTTACAAAGCTTTACAAAATATCTAGAGAATATTCAACTAAATTGTCGCAAAATGCCAATTGTTTTTTTTTTTACGTTTAAGTTTACACAATAACTTTTATACCAGCTCGTATTATAAACATAAATGCTTTATTTTATCCGCTTATGCTATGTCATTTGGGTATTTTATTAGTGATTAGATTGTGATTTACGCTGTACGAATTGCCTCCGCCAGTCAGTATAAATCAAAGTGATTAGAATAATGGATCAATATACGACCCAAGGATTGTTGTATGTACAGATTTCGATAAAATTAAGAAATGGTGTTGATGCACAATGTGACTATGACTTAATAAAGTAAATCTAATACCTTTAAACTATTTATTTAATACACACCTCAGCCCATTAATTACATATCAACTCCTCAAGCCATGTATTCACTAGGGGACAAATTGTCCCTCAACAGCACGCGTGGCATATAGTCTACGTGACGTTGCAACGTCGTGCACTGTTCCACGACGGCGCGCACAACACAGCGCGACATTGCCATGCGCACGGTACCCGAGCGAGCTCACTGCAACATTACGCGGAGCGTCAGTACCACGTGGTATGTTTACAAGCGAATACGCATGCGCTGTATCTGTCAAGATGACAGTGTGGGGAAACGAAATTGTTCTTGAACTCATCGAGCTGTATCGATCGAAGATCGCATAGAATGTCCGTCCTTCTTTCTCTTTGCAGTAAATAATTTCGCATTCTCCTCTTACGTTTCGATAAACTCATTAACATAAACAGATACGCAGTTGTCATCATAACCTCATAGGGCGACATTTCCGCGACGTGTGGAAAACAATAATTATTTGCAAAAAGGACCTTGTTTTTAATAATATTCAATTTAC
>JADDOH010019789.1:0-15907 GCA_016648135.1 Agrypnia vestita | reverse complement strand
TTGTAAACTGAGTGACGCAAAGAAAAAAACAATTGAGGAAAAAACAAATGAATTATAATTTTCCAAACACAAATACATGAGTAAATAGCTGTATAAATTTGGATTTGGAATTCCTAACCAAAGAGAAGATATTTGAGATCAAATTTGCCAGTACGGCAAAACGCCAATTTCATATGTAAGGACCTAATATTTACATTTGCGGATGTGTTATTTTGTTAGAATTTTGCATTGAATTTGAATTGAAAAATCATTCACTTGAGTTATTTTTCTTGGATTTTTTTATTCTGTAAATGAAAAAATAAAAATAAAATAAATATAATTTATACACAACGTTTTATTCCACTTATTTGAGTTATATAAGCCTAAGCGCTTTCGATGGGCGCAACCATCATCTTCAGAGGCAATATTAGAACTGTTCTAAATCGTCATTTCGGCCGCGAGTTAATGCTGAGAAAACAGCGCCATGCAGCAGAGCTGGTAGCGTTAGTGACGGATATTTTTACATGGGGATATTAGTGGACGCACTCAGTGGAAAGATATCTGTACATTTATTATTATTGTACATAAACGTATTTACGATGAACCACACCATTAATGACTTCAGTTCTCTATCTCTGAATAATCAGGTTGGTGGGGTGGCCATATGGTCATGCTCGGCCGGAAATTTTTTATCATTTTCATCCCTTTGTTCCATGAAAGTCGGAAGTCTCCACGCAGTATTTTCATCTTCCTTTATCTTGCGCTTTGACCAATCTAGGTTTTATCTGTCTCCATTAAGCGTTCATGCGGTGTGGCACACCGGGTACCTTCCCTCCCTGCCTAAGGCTACCGAGAAGATACGTCAGAGTGATGATGTCCTATATTTAGAAATAAGGGCTACATGCAGAGGATTCCCCACGTCGCGTTGCTTCTCACTCGGTCCATTAATGCTTCCCTCACTCCTGCTTTTCCCCTAAAATATCCCGATTCGACAGCCTGACCATTCATGACCATTTTTTACCTGGGCGAATCCACGTTTATTAAAGTAGACATGTACACAGATTTTAAAACAATCAGTTTGGTCTAGACCGCAGATCGACAAAATACATAGACATGAACTAACGTAAATTTATTTATTTATTTATACAATAGATAAATGTTTTTTATAATAAATTGATTCTATTTTACAACATTTTTGTATATATTATATAATATTATAGTGTATATATATACTTCCGCTGTAGCCCAATCCCCTCGCCTAAAGAAAGGGTTTAGTTCATATCTGTACAATTTTATACTCTGGTCGAGAGTCGAGACGCTTGTCTTGGATTCCTAATGGCCACAGAATGATATTGTTTCCACAATATGCACAATTCTTTTATACCCGGGCATATTGTTTGGAAAGAGGGAGATAACTGGAGAAACTGATGATCGGATATGATCAGAGCCGCGCTACTTGGATCGCGAAGAGTGAAGGAAAGTAATTCGTGCTAGCGTAGAAGCAAGAAAAGAACAAGAAAAAGCCATTATGTAACCCATCAAATGAGACTTCTATAATTTATCCTTATTTAGTTAATCATCCCTCTGGGGACCAAAACCGGTAGCTATGTTCTTAGAACATACTTTCAAATAAAAATAATGTTAAAAATATAATTTTTAATTAAACTCAAAAATATATTGGTTTAAACAACTTTATTAGGTACTAAATCTATAATTTTAGAGAAAAACATTATCTTCTTTAGGATGAAACGTATACTAAGTTAAAATATACATTAACTTTGGAAAAGGGAAAAGAATTGGAAGGAGCGGATTGGAAGAAATAATTAGAGAAGTACGTAATCAGTAGAGGGAGAAAATTAAATAGATTGTTTATAAATTTTATCTGATTATGAATTATATTTGACTTACTTTTTCCATTTCCAATTTTTTTCACATCTCTCCTAAAATATAAAATATATAATAAATCTATCAGAGGCGTGCGGTGAGAACATTTTTTTTTTTTTTTTTTTTAAATAAAAAAAAATAGAGATGTGAACACGGAAATACGTGTCACATCAATATTCTTACTATTTTCAAACTAAGCTAAGCGCTTGTACTATGAAAATAGGACTAACTTGCTAGTCTGGAGTGAGGATCGAACCCGCAACCTTTGGATCACGAGGCCAGTGTCCTAACCACAAGACCAACAAGCTACATTGAAGCATGACTTTTTCCTAGGCACATATTTTGAAAAAAAATCTAAATTATACCTGTATCCCATAATAGTCCTATCAAAATAATTAACATTCTATTCATATTTTATTATTTCATGATATTCTGTTGGGTAAATATTTTATTTTGATTTTTTTACCCGAACATATGTTTACACAAGAGTCATGCTTCATTTTTCTCGAAGCATGTACCTACGTTTGATTTCAATTAAATTGGTGGAAATAAAGTTATTTGACTTAATTAATTATATCATCACAAATTGAAAACCTACTTACAAAAGAAATGTTTGTAGAAAAAAGATACAATTTATAGTTCTATTTACAAATACTAATTGCAGACATTTAAAGATATTTTTTCTTAAATCTGGATAACTTAAATCATTTCTAGTCCATTGAAAAGCAGGTACATCTGATCTCGACGGAATGCACAATACGCGAAAAATATGTGCATTAAAGGTTTGCTGCAATAATAGGCAGAGAGTACTTCTGACGCCGCGCTCGCACTGCGATGCTAATGACATGCTTGCTTCGGCACATTTGCCACGCCAGGGTAGACAGCTACCTTATTGCAGAATTCCGTGAGAGCCTTGCGGCCAGCCGAAATAGTATTAAGCATCGCCCATTTAATAGAAACCTGATGATGGATTATTTAAGTTAAAGGCTGAAATTGAATATTTTGAGCATGTCCAAATTTTTCTAGGACACAACACTGGATTTTATTCCCAGGGGGACATCATTAATCAAAATATATTATAGATGTCTCATATGACGAAGCTATATTTTTATATGGGAAAGTACCTACTGGACACACTCAAAATATTCTGAATATAAAAAAAATGGTTTATAAGTAATTCGGAAGAATCTTATATACACACTAGCTGTTTATACCCGGCGTTACACAGGTTAAGGATTAAGTTAAAAATAAATTTGTGAGGGTAAACGAAGGTTCGAATCGAACGGTATAGATTTGCATCGAAAACATATCAGTGGAAGGGGAAATGGTAAAAGAGTAAGAGGGATATGTCACAAATGTTAAACGCTGAGTCCTAAAGAATAATTTTGCAAATTTAGAGTACGGTTGGTCGAACGGTACAGATTTGCATCTAAAATATATCAGAGGGCAGGGAAGGGTTAAAAGAATAGGGGGAAATGTCGCACAAAATACCCGCCGAGATCTTAAGAATAAGTTTAAAAATTTTGAGTTCGATCGGGCAAACGGCACAGATTTGCATCGAAAAAGGTAAATAATAGGGGGAAAATGTTGCATGTTTTACCCGCCGAGTCCTTAAGAATAAGTTTCCAAATTTTGATTCCGATCGGTCAAACGGTGCATATTTGCATCGAAAATGTGTCAAGGGGAAAAGGGAAGGGATAAGAAAATTAAGAAAATAGAGGGGAAATGTTGTCTTTGTTAGACGCCGAGTCCTGTAGAATAAGTTTCCAAATTTTGAGTCCAATCGGTCAAACGGTACAGATTGGCATCGAAAATATGTAAGGGGGAGGGAAAGGGGTAAGAGAATAGGGGGGAAATGTTGCTTAGGGGAAGGGGTAAGAGAATAAGGGGAAAATAATGTCTATGTTACCTGCCGAGTCCTAAAGAATAAGTTTCCAAATTTTGAGTCCGATCGGTCGAACGGTTCAAATTCGCATCGAAAATAGGTCAGGGGGAGGGGAAGAGGTAAGAGAACAGGGAAAAAATATTGCCTATGTTACCCGCCGGGTCCCAAAGCATAAGTATGCAAATTTTGAGTCCGATCGGTCAAACGGTTCAGATTCGCATCGAATATTGGTCAGGGGGAGGGGAAGAGGTGAGAGAATAGGGGGGAAATATTTCCTATTTTACCCGCCGGGTCCCAAAGCATAAGTATGCAAAATTTGAATCGAATCGGACAAACGGTGTGGATTTATATAGAGAACAGACAGACATTGAGTTTTATAGGTATAGAAGATATGAATATACCTATTGCTTTAAAAACTCTAATCAAAATATAAATACCACTTTAACAAAAGTGACATCCGTGTTGGATTATGGGAATGAAAAGGTTTTGGACTGCCAGGTGGCGGTAATAAAAATACAATTCAGATACGAAACAAGTTGTAACTTAAACATATATACAACTTCCAAAATTTGATCATGGGTGGAACTGGTGAACATTACATTCTGTAAAGTGATCACTTAAGCCGTCCGATAGGTCGTAAGCCTTTTGAACACCCAAAAAGTGATTTTCATACCTAATTTCCCACATAAAAAATATAGCTTCGTCTCTATGGGACATCTATAATATGACATGGCTGAAATGGAGTTTATTTAATGTTTAGGTATTAAAATAAAACGGATATTTTATACAAAACATATGAATGTATAGAGATTCGATTCTCAACGTTTCGCTGGAGTCATATCGCAGCGTCTTCAGGGGAGTGCCCTCTCGCCGCGGGGATCAAGGACGTATTTTTATGCGGCCGTGGATTGTGACATAATTGGAGATGTATTTCATCATTCTACGCCCATTTTTAGAAGGCTATTGACGCAATATGAATTGACGGGCTTTTCTGCGTCGTATTTTATGTCGCATATTATGGGACTCATCTTCTCTTGCTGCTTATACTTCTACTGCAGCCTACTTTATTTCACTTTCTTCAAGATATCTAGGGTTGTAAACCATTCCTGAAGTCCTAGATTCTTTTCCCTTCTCCATTTTACGGTAGTTAAACTCATTTGTTTTTGTGTGATGGCGATAATTAATGTACGTAGTTAATATGTGTTATGGAGTCCGCCTTTAAAATCTGACTCCTTCAGTGTTAAATTTAGGTATCTCGCGAGTAGTTTGTTCAAGTATCAAGCAAGTCAGGGGCATACAAGTATAACAGGAATGAAAATACTCGCATGCTTGACACACTCCACAGAATTTTATGTAATAAAACGGAAAAATTGACGGCCCACGTATGCCAGTGGATAAGACACTGGCTTCTTACACCGAATGTTCCGGGTTGGATTCCCGGTGAGGTTACAATTAATCTATGTGATTTACTCAAGCTTGGATATTTTGTTGTGTTTCGCTAATTGGGCCTCTTGACCTGCTGAAGCGTAAATAAAATTTAAAAAAAATAGTCTTCTTTTTTAATTCAGTGCTGATTTTTCTGACCCAAAATTTGAAATATATTTACAAAATATATATTCAGAGAAGTTTTCACGTGACAAGATCATATTGATGTATTTTAGATTATCATTTATTCGTAACCAAAGCTAAGTATTTATAAATATCTGAAAAATGGTTTAAATGTTAATGTATATAAATAAATATTTGGGTACATGTGTTTAGTGTGTACATGTGTGTGTGTATGTGTGTGTGTGTGCGTGCATGTGCGTTGTACGTTGGTTTGAAGCCTATGAAATCATTATTTTAAGTTTTTGCTTAAGAATATGCTTTGTGTCTGTGAACAAGTCTATGCCAAGGTTATTCTCATATTGCAAGAATAAGTTTATAATTCCACTGATAACCGAGTTTTTTTGCGGATATCTACAGAATTTTTTTTTTAATAAATGGTTGCTTGATCCTATCAGATTTTTTGCCACTGGTAAATGGTTGTGTACTTTGAGTTTTAATATTTTTGTTAGTTGATTGATTTTACTACTGATATTTCGAATAATTTACCTCTCATCGTGACGTAATCATAGTGAAAACCAAGACCTTTTTTATATCTTGTATTGGAGGAGAACAATATTTAAAAAATGATGAGGGTACCTACCAATGATATAAAAAAAAATCTGAAATGATCAAGCAACCGCACCTAGGTGATTTCACGTGGAATGACTCATTGTTTAATATGATCAATTATTTAAAATGTCAGTAACAAAATCAATCATCTAAGAGCAATGATAAAACTCATTTTATTACAAAATAAAGTAAGTAAATATTATGTTAATATATGTAAAAATGTATTTAAAATTGTAAATGTATTTACGGCGACCGATCGTCGATAAGAATTTTAATTTATACATCACAAGAAGTGACGACAATATGAGAATACAGAAGAAAAACTAAAGTACTGCACAAAACTGTTACTGTACAAAAAGACTCAACATTTTCGATGGCCTGCTAAAGATAATGCAAAATATAGTTAACATCAATGAATTTAAATAAAAAAGGAACCCATAAAAACTAAGTTTTTACAATACTCCCTTTCTCATTTCCGGGTTTCGTGTCTACCATATGCGTCGGAATCTCCATACAAGTTGAATGAAAAAACCATTAAAAATTTGAAAAATCCAAAATTATACTATATATATTATTATTTTTTACGAAAATTTGAAAGATCTTCTTGATCGTCGCCACGAGTCTTATTGCAAAGTTTCAGCTCGATTGGATTACGGGAAAAAGGTTAAAAATCAATCCAAAGTTTTTGCGTCAAGCAAGCAAGCAGACGCTACGAGTTTAGAAAAAGGAAGTAAAAAGTAACCCATAAAAACCAAGTTTTTATTATACTCCCTTTCTCTTTTATAAGTGGAAACTGGTTTGGCGCTTAACCTACGCGTTGGGCTTCGGTCGAGCGACGCTACGAAAGGGAGTAATTAAAAATGTCGAAATATCCAAAATTATACTATAATGAAGTTCCGTGTCTACCAGACGCGTTGAAATATTTTCATTCAACTTAGTAAGTTGTATGAAAAAACCATTAAAAATTTGAAAAATCCAACAACTTTTTTTTAATGAAAATTTGATAGATCTTCTTGATCGTCGCCACGAGTCTGCTTGCAAAGTTTCAGCTCGATTGGATCACGGGAAAAGGGTTAAAAATCGATCCAAAGTTCTTTCGACAAGCAAGCAGACGCCACGAGTTAATATAAAGGGAGAAACACTTTTAGTGGCTTTTCTGGTTTGTGTCTTCTAGGGTACTATGGCGTGTTATTACGACCTTTTTGGCCGATGTTTCAGATCCAATTTCAGGGTCCATCATCAGGGCTGATATAACACACACCAGTAGATTCTGAGTGGTCGAGGAAACCTAAGAACATTTTTAAGTGACTTAATGTTTATTTTATGTATATATACTACCAATATTTTTGAATATAATATAATATGCAACTAAGTACACATTGAAATTGACTTTATGGATCGACTACATAAAGTTAATAAGAAAAAATTGAAAATTGAAAATAAAAAGTTATAAATAATTTATTAATAATATGTTATAAATAAGTTATTAGGAGCACTGGCATCTTATCCCTCCACGCATATTTAAAAATTATTTACACCTTGGAGTTTTACAGTATATTTAAGGTATCGACAACAAGGAATTTCGTTTATT
Source organism: Agrypnia vestita (assembly GCA_016648135.1). NCBI lineage: Eukaryota > Metazoa > Arthropoda > Insecta > Trichoptera > Phryganeidae > Agrypnia > Agrypnia vestita. The sequence goes on along the minus strand of JADDOH010019789.1, from coordinate 8,411 downwards.
GCAATAAATATAAACTGGCGAGCAATTCAATTTTCCATCATCAATATTTCAAAAGTTATATATAGCCTAGCCATTTTAGACGAAAAAACTCATATTTCTAATGTTCAGTCTCATATTCCTTCCACTCTCATATCATTTTGAATTGCTAGCAATATCCACAGTTTTGAAATAGCAAATAAATCACTGTTTCGGCGAATTCATTGTAAATTATATTACTGCTTCACATAAAAAATACGATTCGTGCTTCGGATAGAATTGATATGAAAATCCTGTACACCTGTGTATTCGTGAAAGACGAGATTTATGAAATATGTTCGCTGGAAATATCAAAATATTTACATCTCAGCCAAAATTCATAAAATAAATGTTGTCTGAACTTAATATTATTATTATTTTTAAAGCAATAAATTTGTGGTCTGGCATTTTAACAAAGTGGTAGTAATGTTAATGTATAACCACTTAGTGAAATTTTAATCTACCGGTTTCGAGGCGTACCCGACTCTTCATCGGGGCAACCAGTACTCTAGCATGTAAATAGCACTACAGCAAAAAAAAACTGCATTCAAATAACACTGAAAATAGTGTTATTTGCATGCTAGTGGTTTGGTACTCCTGACGAAGTGGCGGGTAAGTCTTGAAACCGGTAGACTAAAATCTCAGTAAGTGGTTATATACTAACATTACTAACATTTTGTTGTTAGTACTTTTGATACAAAAAGTATTGAAATAAGTAATCTGAGACAATGGCAAGCTCTTATCGTATTAATTAAAAAATAGTTTAATATTAAGAGTAGGTACGGGTGAAAATTAGTTTTCTGATTAGGATAAGGAAATTAAGGGAAAACAGCTCTGAATGCCAGAGTTGAACCATTACCATATTTTTGATATTATTTATTCATGGGTAAACAAACCAATGTCACATAATGACATGAAATCAATAAAAAGTATACCTACATTTGTTCCCACAATGTGTGCAGTGATCTAGTCCGCAAAAAAGTTTTTAATATGTTACAACTACATGTAATACTCGTATACCTAGTGTTATACATATTGTATCTAGTTCTATATATGCATTATAACTATTTTATAGAGAAGCAAGAATGACGGAATTCTAATTCTATCATTCTTGAGTTCAGAATTGAAATTCTAGGGTTTTTTTGCTTTTCACACAAAATACAATATACCGTATTTTACCGAACAAGATAGTGCTGTCTTTAGCAAGTATTTTGCACGAGTTATGAAATAAATTTATTGATTTCATCCGTGTACACGAACCTTAATAATACGATATAAAAAAATTGAGCGTACAAGCAGAATGCATATCAAATTATTAAAATATTTATAAAACTAAATTGACACATTAAAAAGAAAAACTGCATACATGTTTGGTTATTTACGTCGACGTAGGCGGTCTTTTGCCAGGTCTAAACTTTCGTCTAACATGTGAAATAAAAGTTTAACATTTATAAATATCCGTGTTAAAAAAAATAATTACAATACGGTACTTTTTGCTAATTTTTATTTACATTTTACCATTAAATCTATTAACAAGGAATATAAACTGTCAAGGTATCGTGGCGAAGCAAGGTATGGGAAACAAATGTAGTACGAAAAATTAATTAATGTTTTCATCACCAAAATCATAAATAAAACACTCATTTTAGAATATTGACACGCCTGGGATTGCACTTATTCACTATCGTACCCCCGGTATTCTCGTAATGTATTTCGCTGGTCGCTGATAATTCACATTATAACGCTCGCTACCTGTTTCGCTCGTTTACCTCAGATTTCGCTTCTGCCTAAACAACAACTGTTGTGTGAAGCGGTTATGTTGCCCTTTAAATAGGGAATTCTTAAACGTTCAGAGTGTTGAAGTGTCACCGATTATGTGTAATTCTTTCCATTTCTACAGTCTAGAGGCAATATTTCCAACGATATAAAAAACATTCGCGATTAATAAGGAGGTTTTCTATTTGTTTATCTTTCATGGAAAGTAATAATGACTCGGGAGGCATAAAATATTATTTTACAAAACACCAAGAGTTGAAAAAGTTTCTCATTAAGCACGGAAGCCCTTTAAAGTATTAAAAAATAAGCATCAGTGAATCGGAAGAGGCTGTGAGGGATCCAGCCAAGTATTTTTTTCTAGATTTAACTAAAAGATGTAATTCTCTTGTATTTTCCTCCATAGTGACATTTTTTTCGATAGGCTAAACAAAACTGAAACAACATCAATGAAAAATAACTATTATCAAAGAGCATTTTTCTTTAAATAAGAATATTATTATGTTACTCGCCTTTCGCTCGTTCTAAGATAAAATTTTCAGATAAAACTTGGCAAGTTGCTTGAAAAAATTTAAAAGCACAAAAGACAAGGAGCTGTGAAAATTTAAATGATACGCATTTTCAACACAGACGCAGAACAATAGAAAAAGAAGAATAAATAGTGAAAAAATATAGGAAATGTAGAGACTAAACGAGGATAAAACAATTATAAATATATTCGAGTAAGATTTAAAGTGTATTTGATACAAATAACAAAAGTGTAGCTTAAAATCAGATTTAAGTATTAGGAAAGTGTGACAATATGACGTAATTTATAATTTCAATATATCTTGAAAAGGGGTGGGTAAGTGGAGTGGGATGTAGGATTAGGATAAAGATAAGAAGTATGAGAATCTATGGGAATATAAATTAAGTGAACTAGTTAGGGTGCGGTTGTGAAATTAATTTTCGTTTAGTATCCGGAATAGTCAAGTTAAAAATATCAATTGGTTGATTTAAGTTAAATGAATTTGTGGATCTGTACATGAATGAGTTTTGTTTAGAGTTGTTTTTGCAAAGAGGGAAATACAAAGTAGGTAACTGTCTGCAGTTACGATTTGGGATATAAAATAATAGACGTTGAAGGAGATTAGGAGTATTAATTAAGTTATGTGCGTTATACCATAGTATAACATATATTAAGTTGTTTGAATTTGACAAATCTTACTTCGATACTAAAAGGTTACGTATAAACCTACGTACTGCACATTTCAAGAGACATTCATACTTCACTCCAATTTAATATATGCAGTTTCATTTGAAATTTGCAAACAAAATAAAACACACATTGTGTTGGAGGGGAGTGTACATACACGCGGGAGTTTTTTAGCAGATGGAAAACGTTCATCATGAATGTAGTGGAACAAACTGTTATATCTGCTACCACATCTTTTCCAAATTCTTGCTGTTTATGAGTTAACTTTCTATTACATAATCAAAGATCAGCCAATAAACAAGAATGTCGCTTGACGCATACAACCTTAACCATTTAAATATTATAAGCTGCGCTGTCACCTAAATTCTTACTGTTTATGTTTAGACGACTTAACTTTAAAATGAGTGGGCTGGTATTTATATGTCATTATTTTTCTTTTAACCCTAGTAGCTTTTTGTTATTTTTTATACATTGTGACTCTTTATTAGTCGATTCGACTAACAGGTAATTCGTGTATCGAAAATGGCAGCATTTATCAGCGTGACACAAACGTCTCTTAAGACGTCCTATTGGTGACCAAGTTGACGCGGAGAATCAACGCAATAAATGTTTGTCGTGTTAGTCGAAACGACTAACAGTAGCCTTCTAGGGTTGACTTGAAAAAATATTGCAGTCCCCATAATTTCATGTTAAACGATTTCCACTGTGAGGTTGTTCAAATAATTAAATAATTAATTTTCGTGGAATAAGACTTGTTCAATAAATTAATTAAATATTAATTTATATACATCGACTTCAGTTTTACAATAAACCCGTGTAAAAAAATCAAAAATTAATCATGAAATATTTATACAAGAATCCAGTAACGGCCGAGAAGTTTTGTATGACTCTGCGAAAAATATATTTCCCTTTCGTTTGCACTTCATTGGTTCAATATAAAAGAAGAAAAGAGATGACAAAAGACTGATATGATCCTACTAAAGTTAATCCCGGATAAACTATACAGAGGTATGCGTTTTTATTTGAAATATTAGAATATATCAGAAACACGGTTTCTGTTTGCACATTTATATTAAATATGATATTTTATATTTGTGTATAGGGTACAATTATTATGATTTTTAATTAAGTACCTTAATGCTAAATTTCATAAAATTTGCAAATAAAAAACAATTCTCTAAGTTTCCGTATCTATGTAGCACTAATCCATAAAAATGATTAACCTAACTCCATAATGAAAACATTCTGTCGTGTTTTTCTGAAATGAGTTTTGTTGCTTCACATTTATCGGCGAAACTAAAGAGCGCAACGAATTTACAGCAGGGAACTGTTATAAGGCATTGTTTGAGTGGCATAAACAACCAGCGGTTTCCGATTTGAAATATTGTCGCGTGTCGTGGCTGCAGGGGACAAACGAAGATACAGGAAATTAATGAACGATTTATTAATTAATAATCAATTAATTAGAAAATGGACAAAGTCACTCAACATGAAATAAATTAATACTTGAATTTACTCTATTACGCAATTTATCACTCGACTATGAATTCTTCAATATCGCTGGGAAACACTTTATTTATCACTCGACTATTTCGCTTAATATCCGTCGTGTTTTTACGTTGATAAAAATGTCAAAACGAACTCGCTTAGTGCGGCATAGCTGAAGGTGTCGGTTGTCGCGAATTTTATGGAAATAATATAATTGAAGGGGTTAAGGGGGAAGAGACGAAGCTATTTATATTGGAATGTACTCGTATATGTGGAAGACTCTTTTGGGCGTACAACTTTCCAAATTTGATAGATGTATGGTCATGGATGGAATGTTTGTCTCTGTGAGACATCTATAATTTATTTGAGTTTCCACTTTCAGATATTAAATATTGCATTTAAATTTAGTTTTTCACGTAACCATTCGACGAATATTTTTTTTTAATATTATTTTTACGGCATTTATTGATGTCACGCGCGCAACTTGTGAATATGGAAAAGATAATTTGTTAAAAGTAAAAAAAAAATGTAATTTCCTAAAAAAAATTGTGCTGAACATAAGTTTGAATATGATTTATAAAAAAATATTAATAAGCAAATCGAGCTTTTTATCCAAAACAATTAAACGTTTAATCGTAGATATTTTTATTATTAAGATCGAAGATTGAAAAAGTTATTTTAAAAGTTTTCGAGATATTTCATGGTCCAAAAAAATGAGTTCAAGAAAAACGCCATAAATATGTTTCAAAATTCACCTACTGTGCTAGTTTTAAATTACTTCACCTCATATACCTAAAGTCAATTTTTGATTATGTCAGCCGCGACTATACCCCCTCCTTCCCCGCCAAACAAAAAAAGCAATTGGATCGAAAAAAAATATTTTAGTCAATTGGACACTTTCGTTTGTGTACACCTGAAGAAATTTCCTCTTATCGACAGTCAGTTATAGCTCTCTCGTGATCATTCCAGCTTACATATGGTGAGAATGTTCGGACTTAATTAAGACCAGTAAAGGTTGTGAAAAATTGCCTTAAATATGATTATTAGGTTGTAAGCAACGCTAACAATTTTCTTCAATTCTTTGATCACGAATTATTCTAGTGTTGTGTTCTCAAAATCTTGCATAAAAAGGTAATAAAATTTTTCTTATTGATCTTTGTTTAATACGCAATATTTAATAGACTATTTTATTTGTAATGTGATTAAATTTTGACAGTATATTTTGATTATTCTATTTGATGTGCATTTTCAGTGCATTATACCCACCCTACATCCAAAATGTTATTAACGAACCAGACTTAATGAGTAACGATGATTATTTTATGAGGTTAGTGATCTATTTTATTCGCAATGGACCCATCAAACAAAATTCGATTACTTCATTTTTGTATTAGTGACGAACTGATCACAAGGAATTTTCAAATATCTTCAATTATATTTCAATGAAATTGTGTTGGTAATTAATGTAACCTTAGCAATATATTAAACATATGAATATTGATATAACATAAAAATATTGATTTTACATTTTTCAAAATTAAAATAAGTAAATTAATAACAGGGATACAATGAGTAATTATATGAATATCTACCAATACTAATATTGTTAGTTTCAAATGAAAGTTTAAAGATATATACCACTTTACAAACCAATGTAAACCAAAATATTATTATAAAAGATTAATTTTAAAAAAAAGGTAAAAGTAATATGATATCATTCTAACAAGCTAGGGTAAGGTAATAAATATTCATTATTGTTGTATCCTTATAAGAAATAAAAACATTAATAATCTTAACTAAATAATAATTGCTCAAAAATTTGTCTACCTACTCCAGTCGTTAATTAAATGACTAAAGTAATTTGTTAAAGTCTAAAGAACAGTATCTTATAATTAATTTCAAACTGGATAAGAATTTTGCGTCTAAACTTCATGAAAGCATAATCCGATTCATTTGTTTGAAACATTTTGCATAAAGTACGCGAGTCGGTTTCAAAATGTGGATACTTTGAAGTACCGAATATAATTTTTTGTGTATTAATAACTTTCCGCTACTCATTAGCGAGTTTTCAAGAAGAAGAAATACCGTTACAATTGGAAATAATATTCAAAGGTGTAATAAATATTAAAGTGAAATCACGTATTTCTCTAATAACTCCTGGTTTTATCTGCTGGTTAGTAGGTTAGTTTAATTACACGAAATGGAGCAACGCTGCCCGGATGTTTAACTCCTTAAAATTCAGAATGGCGTGACTTAGTGGCATAAATAGTGATTATTTAAACGTACTCTATACAGTATTGAGCTAATTTATACATGCGAGTGGATTTAACCCTTAGAAAAATTTATTAATGCTATATTTTTCTGTTTGTTAATATTTCATGAATGAATTTTTTTAAACTAATTTGTAAGCTGTAAGGTTTTGTAAGCTGCTAGAATATTATTATTCACTTTATTACAGAATAAATTATAAACTAACTAACTAACTAACCATCACGCCGTTTCCCTGCAGGGGTAGGCAGAGAGGATTGAACGCCACACTCTTCTTATTATCATCACGAATATTCGTTTACTAAAAATTGCATAGTATTAATTGGTAAATAAGATGGCCGTTAGGATGTGTCACTATTGATGGTTATGAAATATAATAGCTATTAAAAGTTGCATTTTGTTTATAGCTACTAGGAAATTCAAAAAAGTTGCGATTTCAGTTTGTATATTCGGCTCGCTCAAATAAGTGAAATATTCTAAAAATGTCGGCATTAATGATTTTTCAGATGTGAACAAGTGTTATTTTCTTTTAATTTATTTTGATCAGATGACTTATATTCGTTTAAGAATATAAAATGACTAAAAATGTTAAGTTTAATTACTAAAAAAAATATATGAAATTGCCCGATAGAGGGTCGTTTAAAAATGGAATAAAAATGTTCATCAATTAAAAAGAGACCACATATAAGGTCGAAAATTTTTCGTTAAGTTACTAGACTGCCGTGGCGAAATTGTATAACGCGCCATCCTCGGATGGAATGAGGGTCCGTTGGTTCGAATCCCGGTATTTCAGCATATTTTTTCGTTAATTTGATTTTTCTGTCTTAAGTTCTAAGTCTTTTCTTATTGATTAATAAAAATTTGTTTATAATTTAAAGAACTTCATTCTGATATTGCAACTTCACAATAATAATGTTTTTTCTTTAATACATATGAAATAAATTTTCTTTAAAATTGAATCGTTTATTTAATTAAAGCAGTCATGTACAAGAATGTGGACCACGCGCGTAAAAAAACTATGTATTTAAAAAATTTAAGAAAGTTGATCACGACAAAAATAAACAAAAAAATGTCCATGTTTTGTGTTTACTTATCTATGACAAACAATAATTATCTGTGTACACTTACATAGAAAATAATTGTGTCCTCCGGGATAATCCTGACTATGTTGTTAAATCGAGTGGTTATATAAATACATGTTGTAATAATAACAATAAATAATTTTTCAGATTTACATTAAATTTAAAACTACAGTACGTACATTATTAGGCTCGGTGTACTTAACCGATAGCATAACGTCAATCACGTTGTTTCATTATTGTCTGGTGTGAAACTTTAACTTTTTCTTGTATAGATATCGTTCACACACGCCGTTTACGTGTATCTGTCCACAACATACTCTTAAAGTATCATGACCAAAAAAACGACCTGCAGTTATAAAAAAAACGTATTTTAACCCAGTGTATATGTGTTTCTTGCCATGTAGGCGCAGCAATATTGCAAAGTGGTTGCTGATTCCGGTCGGATGCTCAGGTCAATCAGTTTCACTAAAGCAAGCTACATACCATCGAAGGTATACAGCCGTATAATAAACACGTTAATGTTTATCATTAAGTTTTCTTCTTCTTCTTCTTCTTCTTCTTCTTCTTCTTCTTCTTCTTCTTCTTCTTCT
>JADDOH010019786.1:0-12347 GCA_016648135.1 Agrypnia vestita | reverse complement strand
CCAGCAAACTTGAAGGCGGCAACGATAGCGGTGATGCTACAGTCGAGCCTGCGTTATTCGTCAAAAATACAGTACATATAGAACTTAATAAAGATGTGAACCATTTGTACGTATAAAATAAGATTAAAGGGCTCAGATATATTTTCTAAAATATATTTTCTTTCGGTACATCTGATTTATAAAAAAAAATTCCGAGAAAAGTGACATCTCCGATATGGTGTAGTAGCTACAATACCTAGAAGGTTAGGGTTCAGTTCCCGGTACGGGAATATATTTTTATAATTTTATTTTTTATTTTACTTTGATGTCTATTTTATTTATGTTGTCGCTAGAGTGATTTGTCATCAAAGGACAGTGTCGCGTTTAGTTTTACGCACAATCTCTATTTTATGGATGTCGGCTATAAATAAGTAAACACTTATTATTAAGGATCCGGCATGTAAAAGTGGCGTCATTTTTGACGTGTTACAAATGGTGTCATTACTAAGCCATCTTAGGTGTTTTCCTAAAAATACTCCATGCATACTTCCTTAGTGATTGCATCACTATAATATATTTGTCATAATAATATAAATATTTTTGTTCATACCATTTAAAATATATTGTAGACATTCTAGAAGCACACTATTTTTGATTTTTCGCTCTCTTACGGAATGGTCATTCTAACTGCTGATCTATCGTAACAAAACCTCTTTCAAGTGTGGTGGTTTGGCCAATGTTGGATGTGGGAAATGGACACAATGATAGTGGCTGGAATGGACGTTAATGAGACGAAGAACCACCAGTACTTGTCCCTTATTCATCCTTTTTTCCGATTTCATTCCTACTTTGTCTACCTTATCTTATTTCACCTAACGACATCTATTGCCGTGAATGGACTCTAACGCATAGTTTAATTAATTTCCTACTGCACCTGTTAATCTGTCTTCCGCTGAAGAGACCGCATCAATTGTTACAATTCGTTTTGGATCACTGCTCACGCAGTACCATATTGCAACTCGCACCTTTATTGTAATACATATAACTGCAACCTTGTTAATTGCTTTCATCTCCGCATTTGTTGTTAATTAATCATCGAGTGACGAGAGTGTCGTGTCTGCAGTATTGGAGAAGGATTGGTACAGAAGAGGTATTTCCGTATACCAACTCGCATCCGGTCATCTCAAGGTAGGATTCTCATTCTTATTTGGGGTCTGGTTCAATCCCCGATTAATTTTTTTCTGCCTTCGTCTCGCATTTGCCTACATTCATCTTACCTTGATATAAATTCTCAGCGATAAATTAACAATATATAAATTGTAATATCCGCATTTTAATAAACCGCCTTACCATGTGGTATGGTCATCCGAATATATATCTTTTTGTCTCTGATTCATCTTTTATGGCATTTTCAATGTCTTCGTTTTGGTTTGTTAAGTCAGATAATAATTCTCTTTCGTTATTATCACTGTCCACTCCTTTTATTATTATGCAAAGATTTTTTATGTCTTCGGCATCAATTCCAATGTTTGTGTATTTTTTAATTTCTTTTTTTATCATTTCTGTGTCTTTTTGTTTTTCGCATGTTAGTAATACTTTGTTCTGATAAGTTTTTTTTAGTCCCGTTATTCTTATACTTAGTTTAGGGACATTTATCTTGTTTTTTAAAATTCTTTTGATGTATTTATCTGTAATTTCGGATATTTTATACGCACCGTATGTATTACCGAGAAGCGAATCTCGTCGTTTCGTTGGATACTTATCCAACGTCATCAGGAAGACGACCTTTACCCGCGGAGGTGGAGGTCGGACTTTTCCTTTCCGTATAGGTTTAGTATGTCTAATGACCGTAATAACAACCTTAGCTCTTTAATTCTTTTGATGTCTTCTGCTGGTTTGCCCTCTTTCGAAGAAATTAGAATATAAATAAATAAACTAGTAAAAAGAATAATAAAAGGCTGACTACTTTTTATCTCACGTTAAAATTGGCGTACGTACATGCATACAATAAATCCGAGTATGTATCCATATTTGTATGGTTGCGAATGAAAATTGAAGGCCTCATTGCACTCGTGTTGTTTGTCTGCCTGCGTGTTCGTGTGTGTGCGCCTGTCTGCAGTTCCACGGTTCCAGGCTATTCCCGAGCGCAGCCCATAAAACAGCAATCTTCCCGTTATTGCTCACACAAGATACAAACCCTTATTACCATAAATGCACCATCAAATTATTTCGGAACCACGAGTTGGCAGGGTGGGACTCAAAACACGGTGAAACTCCACAGCCTTGTCAAGACCTCCGGAGGAACCCTCAAAATTAAACATATTTTTTACCCACACCAAACATGAATTAGAAACTATAATATAAGCATAAAAATATTATCTTTTGTTCAATTAATTAGATTAATTCCGGTAAAATACTATATTAAAGTATCATGAGGATTATGGCAATATCATCTAGAATCTGCCGATTTAAATGATGAAATCAATTGAATAAATAAATCAATATTTTATTATTGATACTAAACTACTGAGAGGATATCTCGACTGTTCCAATCAACTGGACTTAACCTCTTTTCATGTTCCCTGCAGATGTACCCGACAAAACGTCTTCATGTTCAGAGAAATAGAGCATTCCATACACAAAATATATTTTTATATCGCGCATGCAAAGCTTTCGATAATAATTGTATCGATATTGACCTCTCAACATTGGTCTTACCGAATTTAAATTAATGCTTTAGATTAAATGTACTAAATCGACTTTGACCAATCACTCACTATATGTACTGTTCTCTTCCTCCACCTCTATCCTGACCGATCTACTCATCCTTTTTCTCCCATTATTTAACCTATTTCTCTATACACTTTTTCTTTTTTCACATTAAATCACTTACCATTATTCGGTCTAAACATTGTTTGTTGTTTACTACTATTCATTAATTAATTCAAAATAATTAACTTAAAAATATCTTATCTAACTTGTTTCTTAACATCTGCAAATATCTTAATTGGTCTATGAAATAAGCACTGTGGTTTTACATTATGTGTTTAAAAAATGGTTAAGATTACTAAATAAATAAATAAATAAAATATTTTAAAGATACCGTTGCTCTCCAGTATCTACGCAACCAATGACGGGATCGGGTTCAAACGGATTTGTATGTGCGTGGGTATAATAAGTATTTATATAGTAAGGGGAAATATAAATAAATATACGATTTTGGGTAGTTTACTTGCATGCATTTATAGTAAAACTTGACGCTTATGAGACAGATCCCTGTAAAATCCCTGTAAAACATATTTTGTTAAATAAAAAAAACGATATTTTTCGAACTTGGTCAATCTATACCTATAAAACTCAATGTCTGTAAAAATCTGTAAAAATCTCCACCGCTTGACCGATGGAACTCAAAATTTAAAAAATTATTCCTTAGGAACCTGCGGATAATATAAGCGACATTTCCCCCTCTTTTTTTATCTTTTACCCTTCCCTGATATATTTTCAATGCAAATCTGTACCGTTCGACCGATCGGACTAAAAATTTGAAAAATTATTCTTTTGGACCCGGTGGGTAACATGAGCGACGTTTTCTCCCTCCCTTTTTCCCCTTCACTTCCCCCTGATATATTTTCAATGTAACTCTATACCGTTCGACCGATCGGACTCGAAATTTGCAAACTTATTCTTTAGAACCAGTCGGGTAATATAAGCAATATTTCCTTCCTCTCCCTTTGCCCCTTCCCCACCCCTGATATATTTTCTGTACAAATCTACACGCTTATCGATTGGACCCAAATTTCGCATACATATTCCCGACAGAAAAAAAAGGCATTTTTTCTTCCCTAGACATCTTATTCATCCCAGCCTTGATTAAATATTTGTTTTTAGCCTTTGCGCCTTTGCAAAACAATAAAACCTTTGTTTTAACTCACAAATTTATTTTCAAATTATTCCTTAACCCGTGCAACGCCGGGTACCAACAGTTAGTACTTCATAACAAGCAATAAGTTATTATTTTCCTACCTTTGGACTGGAACGCATAGTTGGTACGTATTGCATGTGTGCGTGCTTGATTAGATCACATTAGAAATATTAAATATATATATTTTTTTAATTTATTTCATTTTCATCATCATCATCATCAAATATATTTATGCATGTGGAGAAGTAATATAACTCATATTAGCTTATCATTCGTGTTCGTATAATTTGTATTTACCTTGGTGAACTATATGGAAAGACAAAGGTAGTGGTATGGATTGTTTGAAAACGGCACTTATATGAGAAGCATTGTTTTATGAAACTGTGTTTTACAATGAGTTTGTGGAAAAGATTTGTGCAGTGAAACGCAAAAAATGAGATTGCAGTGAAACGCTATTGACGAGTAAAATATTATACGAGATTCACATGGATGATGAATATTCTTAGGTTTTCAGGGCCACTCAGAATCTTCAGGTTTGTGTTTTCTGGGGTATTATACCATTAATCGAAAATCCTGCTTTCGACACGGTATTGCAAGCCAATCATCATCATTCTTGGCACTACAACCCTTGGTGGGTCTTGACCTCCTCAATAATTTTCCTCTACTCTTCTCGGTCTAGTGCCAGCTCTCTCCAGTTTGGAAGCTCTAAGGCAGAGATATCTTTGAGGACGTTGTCACTCCATCTTAATTTAGGCCTTCCTAAGCTCCTTCGCCCTATTGACCTTGAGTTCAGTAGGGACTTTGGCGCTTGATGCTCGGACATTCTCTCCAGATGACCCAGCCACCGAAGTCTTCCCAGTTTTATAAATTGCAAGCCAATACTTAACCACAACACCAACACATCAGCCATGATGATGGACCCTGCAATGGAATCCGAAACGTCGGCCAGAAAGGTCGTAATAATACGGCATAATACCCCAGAAAACACAAACCTGAAGATACATGGATGATCATAGTTTTCGCATTGATGCCTTGAGTAACTAGTCAAACGTTTATTTTCTTTGCTCACTTATTCACCATTTGACTGATTTGTCCCCTGAAGAATTTTCCCATTCATATACGAGGAATTTCTTTACAGCGTAGACGCCGACCGCCGTTAGACCCCATGGAATCGTAAATCTCGCCATTAAAGTTTTTGTGAATACAGCCAGCCATCTTCTATGCGAGCCACGTATCCTAGTTTTTACAATCGCCTATCTTTTGAGAAGGGATTAAAAATAAAATAACAAATTATGTAATTAAGCAAAATAATATTTTGTTTTACAACCCTTATTAGATACCTATTTGTCGGTCCTACAATATAATGTCGGTTGCAAATAGAAAGGATGTTTTCTTAAATAAGATTACGATACCACTATTTTCAAAATAAATTTGCACACTTTGCAAGAGTTGTTCTGGCGTAAACCTGTTCATATTGAAATGACAAAACTGAGCACAAATCAGCTGTCAGTTGGCTGTCGCTGGAAAAAGTGTTGCCAATTCTTAATACAAAACTGTGGAAAAACACCTTATATTTAAACAGTAATGACATAAGATTATCTTTCCCATAAAGCAATTATTTCATTATGAAGTCCTATAGGTACCTATTAAAAAAAACACACTATATATCTTAGAAATAATTGTAGATTCATACACCTCATCATTGGTTATGTTTTTGCTATTTAATAATAATAATCCCAATTAATTGTTTCTGGGAGGGGGAAAGGGGAGAGGAAATATCACTTATAAGTGTAATTTGTTGGGGCCTAAATAATAACTATGCAAAATTTGAATGAGATCGGTGGAATGGTACAGATTTGCAAGGATAATATATCATGGGTAGGGGAGGAGGGAAATGTTGCCTTTGTTATCCGCCGGGTCCTAAAGAATAAGTATGCAAAATTTAGGTCAGATCGGACAAACAGTATAGATTTCTATAGAGAACAGACAGACAGACATTGAGTTTTATAGGTATAGATATTTATTAATAATTAATTATACATAATTAAAAATAAAAAGTTAGGGGGAAAGGATGTGATCTACCTATGTTTCAATCTTTTATAAAAATATTTTTTCTTTTGTATTGTAAATTTTTTCTTATATTATATAATTTGACCCTATCTTTTACCTTTCTTTGATATATATTTTTTTGTATTATTATTTGATTTACTTGCAAGAATAAGAAAACTATTAAATTTTTAATTATATCTGCCCTAGAACAGGTTTCAAATTGTTGGGCTCTTTTTGGAAAAAATATAGTAATTGTGTTCTTAAAAATCTGATAGCACTCAAAAAATGTGTGTATATAGTTATAATTTACATTATTTTCTCGAAAACCAAATATTAGAAAGCTTTAAAGACTGCTGTTTAATATTAAATAGTTATTTTAATATTAATAAAACCCTGACAAATCGCTACCTCAGTTCTTTTGTAAAACGTTTACAAAAGTGTTAAACTTGTGTATAGTCATAAAGTAACACCGCACATTTTTTGCTCGTCATCGAAAAGAGCTTTAATTTTGTATCAAAGTTTGGTAACTTTCTTCTCACGGATAAAATAGTTTTTTTAAATATTTATAACAGGTGTTATAAGTTTTTGAAATACTCTCTGGTTGAAGTGAGCGGTTTAAAGGAAATTCTTTAAAAAAATCTTTAGGAAACCATCCTACAGACCGCATAATATTATAATATATAACTTTTAAACTTGTCTGTGAGACGTACTGTAACAGACCTTATATTTCTTTATAGGATCGTAAATAGTTTGATTGATTGCCCCCAGATTATTAGTCTGATCGACTTATATGCTCCATCGAGGTCATCAAAACACAGTGCATTGTTCTATTATAGTGGAAATGTCAGAACTAATGCATTAGCAAACTCTGTAATTCCCAGATTACACTCATTAGGGAATGAGCATGCAGAGGCGGCTGACATTTTTGCTGATAGTATAACTGTTTATAGGACAAAGCTGATACAATTATTTACATCCCAACGAAATGGAAATGGACAATAAATCTTTCTATTTTAGTTTTAACTATTATTATTTGTACCTTTAACTTTATTATTATTTTATCTTATGTTTTTTCTGTATTATTATTATTATTATTATTATTACCTTTTAACTATTATTATTGTAACTTTTAACTGTATTATTGTTTTAACTGTCTTATGTTATTTTAAAAAAAAAATATTCTGTATATTGTAAAAGCCCATAAGGGCGTTAAATAAATAAATAAATAAATAAATAAAATTATTAGATATAAAATATTACTAGTTCATTTGGGTGGAAGAAAACTTTTACGGTAGTCTTTATAGGGTGGCATCATAGACTTTGTAACAGATGTGAGGTTATGCGTATAAAATACGTGCAATGGTTGAATTTATGAACGGTTGAATGAGTGAATCTAGAGGTGCGTGTTTGTGGAAAGGTCACGTCCATCTGTCGAAACATGAAATCTATACAGGTAGCACGTGTGATGCTGACAGCGTGTGCGTCAAATAAAGACGTTGAAAATGTATGTGGCAAGCTAAGGCGGGAAGTGATACAGGATGGATGAAAAAGTATTTACAATTTACATTGTCGGTTTATTGAAGAAATAGGTTTACCATAATACAGGACGAGTACTGTTCGAAGATCGGCGAAAGAGTCAGGTGGTGGTAAAGCGTGCTGCTTGTTGGCACCTCCCCGATCGCATCGGAATTCTAATTGGTGGATCACCTCGAGCGTGATTGGTTTATTTGCATGCTCGAGGGACTAGCATCCGGGCAGGCCTGGATGCTCCACAACTTTTATACTTTATCTTAATAAATTAGTAATTGATAATTTTTTTGACTTAATAAGCTAAGCAACACAGCACTCTTATATACACGTTAGAAGTAATACTTCTTTGGCATGCATAAAAAAAACAAGTGCTGTGTTGTATGCATTGAGATGGAGAATATCTGAACAGAATGCGTATGCGCATATATTCGATGCATGAGCGCTCGCATTTCATTGCATATTTTTCAAAATTTTCACTCTAAATGCCCCTAAAAAAATAACTTCAAAAAATTTACAGGCATAAGGAAGAATAACTGTGAATAAATTACTTCTTTCTTATTAGAAAATAAATTTCCTCAGAAAAACTGAATTTTTTTCCATATTTCATGTAAAAAGTCAAATAAATTTATACTCATTGATATTGACAATGTATTAATCTTCGCTTTCTTTTAAAAACTGTGAATTGCGTCGACATTTTGACGAAGTAAAGTCGGACTGTGGATGGAAAATTTATTTTCTTATAATAAGAACTAATCTTAGTTATAGTTCTATACATTAGAGGTGCCCCAAAGAGGCCGCTTACGGTGTTTTGCCGAATCTTCGAAGGCATGCAGTTTATTTCTTGGCACATGCCTCCAGTGTTTGGAGTTCTGAAGGCATTAATACTGAATGACTCAGATTTATCATATACAAGGAGCCAAGTGCCAAGTGCTGGCGTGAAGTGGTTGCGGTATTTTACCTGGGCTCCGTCATGAGCTCACAACGCTGAGAAAGTAAATTTAATTTATCATATATACCATAGATGTCTCATAGAGACGAATATATTTTTTATATGGGAAAGTAGTAGTGATGGTCCGCTCTGTACTCACTACTACAATGTAGTACTACACTACATTGAAGTGCACACTTCGCACATTTTGATTTGTAGTGCACACTACAAACTACAAGCACCAAAGTTATTGAAGTATAAACTTCAAATAGTACACTTCATTTCAAAGCGAACACTACAAAGTACATACACTTCAAAGTTATCGAAAGTATGAGAAACATACTTTAAATAGTGTATTTTTTTGGTGAAATTTTTGGAAAGTTGATGTAGATATGTGAAGAAATCTCTGGAATCTGTAACAACCCCCCTCCCATGATTTGAAAAATTTTTGGAATCGAATGAAAAAATTTTTTTTTTTAGGTCGCCAAATGTTACTTTGGAGAAAATATCGTCATTTATTTTAAATATTATTCTCGTTGACCTTTTTTTTGCCAAATTTTTATTTGGGAAAAAAATATTAACTCACTTAACTATTAGTACTACGTTACTTCATTTCATTACACTTCACTTCATTAATACTACAATTACATCATTTCATTACTTCACTTCATTAATACTACAATTACTTCATTTCATTATTTCACTTCATTAATACTACAATTACTTCATTTCGTTACTTCACTTCATTAATACTACAATTACTTCATTACATTACTTCACTTCATTAATACTACAATTACTTCATTACTTCACTTCATTTCGTAGTACTACAATAACTTCACTTCAAGAAGTTTTTACTACAATTGTAGTGTACACTTTGTAGTCTTCAAACTGGTGAACGTGTGTGTGTTGTAGTCTTCATTTTGAAATGTAGTTTTTCCCTTCGCTAGAAAGTAGGTATGGAAGTCTTTTTGAGTGATAATAGGGCTGGCTTAAGTAAATAACTTTACATAATGTTACGTTCACCAATTCCTCCCAAATTTGTATATAACTTGCATACTTTGTTTCATATGTGAGTTGTATTTTCACTACCGCCACCTGCAGTCGAAAACTTTGTCATTTTGCCATAATTTAATACAGATGTTGTTATTGAAAATGAGGTATCTGTATTTTGATTGCAGATTTTATAGCAATATTCTTCATATGCTTATACGACATTATACATATTAACCTGAAAATTATTTAAATTTTTTAAATCCATTTTAGACCGGTATTTTGAGTATGTCAAAATATTTCACGAACACAATATAGGATCCCCATGGGTACATTTTATCCATAGCGGGACATATATCTTGATTAATGAGTGTCCTAGACAATATCACTGGAAGACGGCTTACACTGCGATCAGCTAAATCGGAGGCACTCTGCAGGCTGGTAGCACCAAGACCTGGAGCCACCAAGTTTGCTGAACTTGCTCTCAGCTTTACGGGCCCAGCTATGTGGAATCAGCTGCCTCCAGTGCTGCGATCTATGGAGAACCAGGAACACTTCAAGAAGAGCCTAAAAACTCATATTTTCGGGATGTCGCACCTGTAAAGAGCCCTTGAAGCGCCTCTTACGCAAAAATGGCGTTATTTAAATAAACATAAACAAAACATAACATAACATGGGGATAAAATCCAGTATTGTGTCCGTGAAAAAGTTGAACATACTCAAAATATTCTAAATATAATTTCTCTCTCTCATGTACAAAAAATTTCATAAACTCAAATTCCATTAAGAAAATTTATCTCTAAGTGAAATTTTAGTTTTGCTTTTGGTGTTGCCTTAATTTAAAACAAATTTAAAAAATCACTTACAAAAAAAAACCCAGATAAAATTTAAACTTGACCCCAAAATATTATATAGCCATACTTATTTCACCATGAACGACCTTCTTAGTCCAGTGGGCGTGACTGGCTTCCCAAACCATGGTTCTGGGTTCGATTGCTGATGAGGTCAGAATACATATTTATAATTTAATCGAAGTTGAAAGCTTTTGTGATTTATTTGTCTACAGTAATTGGGCCTCATGGCCTATTGCGGAGTTAAAAAAAGTTGTAAGCGTGTAATTATAATACTCGCATATAAATTTTAATTATAAAATAAGCTGCAAAACTTTTTTTGACGTTTCCTCTGAGGTTTCGAGAGGTCTCTGCGTTCAACTGCGTTTGACAGAATGTCATATGTAGTTGAACGCAGTCTAACATCGATAATAACATGAAATACAGAAATCTGTAGAAGAAGACCCTTTTTGCCATTTCGAGTATAAAGCTTAAATCGTAATTCAATAAATAGTTCTTATTTTAAATTCGATGACTAATAATTCGACAGATTCTGAATTGAAGATCTTTATGATTGGTACTCGATTCAAGATGGTAGGCAATACAATATTTATATTACTGGAACATTAATTTCAAGTGAATAAATTTTTGTCAATTACACAACAATCATCAATTGAACTATATATGAAATATAAAAATTTACTCGCTTTAACGGTTAACTTCTGGTGCACATGGATACGGGTGCATTTCGTTGCGTGCTAAAATTTCCCTTAAACAACTTACTTCATGGTCTCGCATTTCCGCTGCATGTGGAACATTCGTTACAATAAAAATTTAACCCTGAATGCGCCAAAAGATGTATATCTTCAAAAATATCTGTCGATCCAGGAATTATTGACTCAAGAATCTATATTCTAAGTAGGTCACTTATGTACATGTTGAAATAATGTATTATATCCTTAATATATATATGTATGTCCATATAATTAAATACCGTGGCTTATTTCTTCTGGATAAAACCAACTTTTTAAAAGCAATTTAAAGTTTCGAGTTAGTAACATTATTTTCGTGAAAAACTTATAAATATGTTTCTTTGAATCCTTCCAAATGGTTAAACTAATTTGTTTTTATTAATAAGAAACTATGAATATCCTGAAAAGTCTTATAAATAATATTCTTCAGGATATTCTTCAGGAGAATAACCAACAATTCATATCATTAAATAAACCTCGAAACCTCAAAAAAGTTAAATATGTAACTTGCCCTAAAACAGGCGTGCCTAGTTGGGTAGTTACATATTTTATTGTATGATTGTATGATAATTTATTCTTGTATAATTATATTTGTAATGTAAAATTGAAATTGTAAGTGTGAAATAAATTGTAAATTATGAATCTTTACTCAATATGATTACTTCATTTAACTGTATTTATAATAAATTAATGGTCAACCCTATCATTAATCGTTATATTATGTTTATTTTATATAAAGTTCATAAACCAACCGATGTATATTGATTTTTACAGAAAAAGTTAAGGTCATTAAAATTCATTAATTTTTAATTCGTTTTCTAACTTGTTTCTCGTATAGAAATTTTAATTGTATTGTAAATAAAAAATAATGTACAATTTGTGACTGAAAAGCAAAAAGAATTTTCATCGTTACTACAAAATTATATCTTTCAAACTCCTTCATACACACTTGTCAAAGTTTTATCACCCATCGTAAACCCCTCCTGTGTATATATTTGCGAAACATTTTTGATTGTATTTTGTGGAACATTTCATTCTATTTATTTTATATATTTGTCAGCATATACGCAGTATATGCTGACAAATTTATAAAATTATCTTAATAAGATAACTATTTTAATTATCTTAATAAAATACTTAAATGATCTTTATGTATTCATTAATTTTAATAAAATCAATTTTATAAATGATAATGATAAGATTTTATGATTTTTCAGAAAACATCACGTTCTTTTATTATAAATATAAACTTTCAATTTTTCAATTTTTATTTATTCTATAGTATGTATATTACAAACTTTATATTCAATGCATACATATTATGAATTTATGTCTAAAAATATACATATACACATATACATACA
>JADDOH010019782.1:0-27749 GCA_016648135.1 Agrypnia vestita | reverse complement strand
ATATGTGTGTTTATAAAAAAGTCATACTTCTTATTAAAGCGTTATTAAGGTTATTATTGCGGTCATTGAAAATATTTATGTGTTAAATAAAACGGATATTTTATACACACAGTATATTTTATTGAGAAGCAAATCTCGACTTTATCATTTTTTACATTTTGGTTTTATGAGGGAGGGCATTAAAAAAATATAGCTTAATAGTAGTAGTGGTGAAAAGCAATTTTTAATTTAATTTAATTTGGGAATTTCTAAGTTGCCACGTGATCTAGGTCGGTTACTTATTTTTTAGGATGTCCATGAGTTGTGAAGCTCTTTGTCAATTTGTAACAGAGCATTCTTTTTGAATATTTTATTTAGACTGAGGACCTTAAAAGAGTTGAATATTGAGCAGCTGGAAATATTTATGTTTTTTTTAAGAATGACACACAAAACCAGCCTCTACGGCTTTTCTACGGGTAAGAGGCTAGTCTAAAAAGTCCCTCCCCAAACGATTATTCCATACTGAAGAATGAGCAAGAGAGAAATAAATTATTTCGATCATACAAGATGAGAGACTTCAGCGAAACGTCGAGATTTGCTTCTCAGTAAAATATACGGTTGGTGTAAAATATCCGTTTTGTCATACTTCGTATTCTCACTGCACGCCCCTGCTAGAGACGTCTTTGAAGATATCTTTTCCATGAAAAAATATACATAGATTTATAACCTCTATATTTGTAATGTGGAATATTAAGCTATATTTTTGTATGTATATGATGTTCTTCCGAATTATTTAGCATATACACTAGAATACACCGAAAAATTATTATTTTCAATTCTTCAAATTCTTTTTATGGACCAGTATACATTTTTAACAATATTTTTATATTACGTTTTGAGAGGGTGTATATTAAAATATTGTTGAGAATAAATCGATGGATAAATCGATAAACCTGTCGGAATATAATTATTTCTCGAATTGTTTTCATAAAAATATTGTATAAAACGAAACGATACTTTTAATTTATTGAAGCACATTGTGTCTCTTTACGGCTGATATTCAAAAAATATTAATTTATAATACCAAAGCTTGCGAATTCCATAGTATCAATATTATTAATATTTTTAATATTTAAAGCATTAAATTTTTGGTCAGACATTTTAACAAAATGTTTTTCATGTTAGTATAAAACCACCAAAAATTACTTTTTGTCTACCGGTTTCGAGACGTAACCTGTCACTTGGTCAGGACAACCACTGCACTGCAATGTATATAACACTACACACCACAACCCTTTGGATTTTTAGTAAGATAATTGAATTCAATCGCATAATTCGTGAAGAAAAAAAAACAAGAGAGCTCTAAGTCGACCACGATCAAAAGACCATTCCCTAGCTTTGTCCGGTAAGAAGAAAGCGGGGAAAAGTTGCCTGGCAAGCCCGTACAAGCCTCAGTATGATATTCCAAATAAATATATATTTTTTAGTTTAAAAAATGCTACTTAATAGAAAAACTTATTTTGTGTTCATTTTTTGCATCGTAACAAAACACATATTTGTGGCGCACATTCTTTTGAATGCGGTCTAGCTATCAAGATTTCAAATAAGACTGTAATTATGTTTCATTGACTATAAAAAGGTATTCGACTTCGTCAAACGGAAATGTCTTTGGCAAGTCCCGCGAAAAGGGAAGTTCCTTCCCAAACGATGGGAATAATACAAAACCTAAATGTACACAAAACACGACTTTACGGGTTAGTAACCTCTCATTGCACCCTTCAAAGCATACAAAGAAGCCGACAAGCCTGTGAATCATTTCCCGATCTCTTCGATACGTAATGCTGAGGGCTCTCGACAAACGAGAAGGTGTTTCAATCGGCTCTAAACCTCTCTTAAAAAAAAATCTTCACCCATCTGTTTGAAGAAAAGATGACATCGATTGCGACCAATGAAGACGAAATTGCAGTACTTATCCGTAAGATCGAAAAGAGACCATGATTATGTGTGTTCGGATAACTTTCCTAGGCAGTGTCTGGTTTAGTCTGCCTAGATATCTATGCTCCAGGTATCTATATCCAGGGTATCCGGAGCATCGGAGAATGCTCCGGATACCCTGGACGGATATGGTCAGCAACACAAGAGTTCTTCAAAGAGCTAGAGTGAATAGAGAGTTGCTGACAAATATCAAAATCCGAAAGGTATCGTATTTGGGTCATGTGCTCAGAGGAGAAAAATATGAATTGCTCCACCTGATTCTTATGGGCAAGATAGAGGGTCGTAGAGGTGTTGGAAGGAGACAAATTTCCTGGCTCCGCAATATACGCGGCTGGACGGGCATAAGAAGTGTTGGAGAGCTGTTTCGTGCTGCCCAGGACAGGGACGCTTTCTCTCGGGTGATAGTCAACGTTGGGGGGACCTGACATGACACCAAAAGAGGAAGAAGAAGATATCTATGGAAAGTAGTTTTCTGTGTATGTCAAAGTTGCCCCGAGCCACAGATTCTATGGTCACCCCGGAACAGACGATTGAACTCACGCAGTCAAAAATTTTATCGGATATACGGGTGTACCAGAGATAGCAACAGAAACTTTGCCGGTAGATTCCTGCCTATGTTACGAGTCTAGAGTGTTCAAGCAAACACTCGAAAATCATAAAAACCTAAACAGAACAAATAACATCATCAATAATTAAATACAATCCTTCACATCATCCCTTCTCACAATTTTCCCTCTCTCCCACCACCTAGGCACCCTCTCCACTCCTACTGAACCCACAACCCATACATCAGACCCATACGTAGGCGTCATTTACTATCGTCTATCTTGCGGTATCAGCATCAAGTTTATAAAAAATATATATGGGCACAGAACATAAAAATCGGTGCAAACTGTTTCCTTTATGATTTCTTATCTTTCTTTCGCAAAAGTGCAAACTTGCCATATCTGGCTCCATCTGTCCCTGGACAACGCCGTTGGAGTCTAACGCGCTGGGCTTTCATCCATCTCTGTCTGGGACTTCCGCTTGATATAGATCCTGTCCCTTGTGCGACTTAACCTCGGGCGTGATTGATCTGACCCCTCTTCCCACGTCCTGCCCACTGCAACTTCCACGTACTCACAATGATATACGTATACACAACAAAATACTCAGGTAAACCCGTGGCAAAGCAATTTGCAATTTTTTTTTATGTTTTCCACGTTACTTACGTATAAACCTAGCTTCGTGTGCATGTAGATCAAACGACTATGTCTAAGTAATTTTAATTATTGAAATACGTAATCAACATGTCACTTTATGACCTTAATAGTTAGTCATGTAATCAAATATTTAAAAACAATTCAAAGATAAGGAAAAAGAAAGCTATATTATTTATTGAATTGGCGTTAACTTTGTGGAATGACATTATAATTATATATCAATATATCACTTGTATAAGGCCACTAATGAGTTTAGGAATACACGACTAGTTTCGACAACTGCAGATGTTTTCATCAACGGGTGACTATATAAACACCCGTTGATGACAACATCTGCACAGCATCGAAACTAGTCGTGTATTCCTAAACTCATTAGTGGTCTTAGACAAGTGATATATATAAAGAAAGCTAATACTGTGTGGTGACCAATGCACAAAAGCACCGACCAAGCACTAAATTATAATTCAACGCAGTTAAGAGGGTCGTTGAAAAGACCCACACCCTGGTTAACTCTCAGAGAAGTCTTCAAATCCCTCAATCACATCTCGCAAGATCAGAGAATATGCTCCAAAGTCTGTTTCAGCCGGAGAGGGTTAGAGGTGAGTCCATGTTCAAAGAGTTTTCTACTCGATCTTGATTTTGACTTGATTTCTACGTGATCAGAGACCATCTGAACCGAGTAATGATCGGAAGGAGCAGATGTGGAAGCCACCACAAATCCGGGGCCATTCTGCGAACAAAAGATCCCGTATCGGCTCTACACTTTCGCGCGGCGAGGAGTTCACGTAAACCACGTCACTGTCTCAGGGGTGTAACAGGGACTCGAAAGCGCAAAAAAAGTGTGGCGCACAAGACAAAGTCTGCATATTTTTGTAGAGGTGGATTGCCTGTATTCGCTTCTCTCATTCGATGTCGGGAGCCAGAATAAAACACAGACTGTAGATAAGGTTAGGTTCGGTTAGGTTCGATGTCTCGATGTCAGGAGCCAGAGAAAAACATAGACTGTAGATAAGGTTAGAGTTGAAGTGCGACTTCGGCGCTCTGGTCTCGCCATATTTATTTAATATAGACACCCAACCCACTTCTGCGCTAGCCAATGCGATAGCACGCTTACGCAATTCGTTCTCACACCCATTCTCTCATCTGTATACCTAAGAAACACTTGTCACAACTAATAATAAGTCAAAAGGATCTTTTTAAGGTCGCCAACTCGTTGCAGCGAGCTTTACATCAAAATAAAAGGCCCTTTTCAGGGCCGCCAATAAATCATTAATGCTTAAATCATTAAATGCTTCTCATTTTCTTGCCTAATAGAAGCGGGGCTGCGTCCAACAACAACCAAGCTAGCATCCAAACTCCGCTTTAAAAGTTTCAATGGCCATATTTATAATACTTTCCGTCATTAATGGGACGCCGAAACTTTTAACAAATTCCGTTCATGACGAAAAATATTCCGGCCTAGAAATTTTTTAATACCGCATCTGGATATCGATTGAACAAGTTTCGAATTCATCGAGCGTAAACCGGCCGCCTCTATAGAGCGACTGTAAAAATTATTTCAATTAAATGTTCTCTAAATTGGGGAATCTAGTTTTAGCATTTAGATTCAGTTCGCGGTATTTTTAAACCACGGCAAATTAATATAAAAATTTATACTTAAGTATCTATTTCGGGGTAGCAAAATTAGATGAAGTTTACGAACGATTTTCTTTTGTTTCGGACGTACTGTCATGTGTAAACTGACCAATAATGAATTCTAGATTTTATGTATCGCGTGTATGAATGGTGACACATGTTCGTACTCGTGCCTCACTTGGTGATCATAATGGTGGCTGCAGCTGTACCCAAAGAGTGATAATTAAATGAGAAGAAAATGATTAAAAAATGAAAGAATATCATCAAGATACAGCAATTATGTAGGCAAACTATAAAATAGAAGATAAGTAGATTTTTTTTAATATGTGTGGAGTGTACGAGCATTAAATATGTCAAAATAGCTATGTTGAATACTTAGACGATGCAATATATGTAAGGGTTAATTTATAACACAGTTAGTGCGTTGGATACCTACAAACCACGCAGGTAACTTGCAACTCACATTTGTAATAGCTTAGAGGAATCAAAATTCCGTTAATAATTTTATACAGACAAATTAAATCACTTAAAGTTGTCCTACACGACAGCTTCGCAAAGTTAAGTACCCCCATTAAGAAATCATAATTAAAATGATCCAAAGGAATATTGGAAGTTTATGTTATACCCATTCGATCCTCAATGCATGAACTTTATAAATCATCGACCACAGAGTGGAAGTATATTCTAAACCTGAAATTTTCGACAGTTTTCAAAATGTATCCGAGACATTTCAATGCTTTGCTGGTTATCTCGGTTGAATACGGAACAAATGTAAGTATCTTGGTAAATAATAATTGGATGAATGTGGATGAGGAAGGAGTTGTATAGAAGCTCAAAAAAGCATAATACTCCATTGTCACTGCCAACCCCCGCAAGAAATACGTATTGGTAAGTGAAAATTAATACTAAAGCAGTCTTGAAGAAACTCGCATGCACCAAAACACGTCAGAAATAGCTAGAAGCCGAGCGATTATAAATTACGCGGAAGCGCGACAGTTTCTTTCGACGTTTAGTGGAAGCCAGAGATAAAAGCGACAAGTTAAGCGAAACAACGGTCGGCGATTGAATGCGTATTATATTTGATAAGCGATAAAGTACCTACCGACGTGAAGTGTTCGATAATGATTAGAGCGACACAAACAACGTGAATCAAATTTTCCTGATACAAGTGGAAGATTGTCTAGTGGCTAGTGCGGAGATTTAGTGCGAATCACAAAATTGTGTTCCAATTTAAATTGTCTTTTAAAATAAATAAAAACTTAATTAATTTTGCGGGTTTGATTTATAACACAATAATAAATGCGAAGGTGAAAATCTGGAAAAAATGTAATTTTAAAAATATTGATGATAATTTATTTTAAAAATGTGATTAAAAAAGTAGAAATGAGGGATTTTTCTGCCTTTGCTTTTATTTCCCTCGAATGGTGTCGTTTGTTTACCTATTTCAAAAAAGTACCTTCAGATTGCGAAAGTCATCTTTCTATCTATTTAGTATTTTAAAGGAAATTGACACTTAACAAAGTACTCTTATAACTTGGATTCTCCGGAACTCTTATCATCCATATCTTTTCACATACCGGCCAGAAAAACCCGTTCACAAGCATTCTTTCACTGCAACAAAAGCAACACATCTCACCAAAAATACTCTACGATCAACAGACTATCCATTCTAGGAAACGAGTATGCACAAATTGCAGATATTCTCAGTCGTTACCGAAATCTAACGATAATTTATTCGATTAAACTTTGTTAATACACATATGAATACATGTCTTTGTTCTTACTGATATACTTTATAATTGTCTTGCCTTAATTTGTGATTTATGTAGGTACTTGTACAGATAGATATTGTGTTATTAATTTCGTATGTATGTATGTATATGTAGATATTATTCACATTTATAATGTACACTGTAATGTAGATAAACATAAGTTTCTTATTTTATTGTAATAGGTGTAAACCGTAGAAATAAAATAAATAAAAAATATTGCAATTTTACCTAGAAATTAACAATCATTAGTCAAAAGACTCGGCTTTCATTTCCATTAAATTAAAATTTATTTCAAATATTATGCGTGCAGACGCTCGCGTAAAACTTCCAAACGTTCCAAACATTCAGACAATGGGGTCTATTTTAAGAATACCCAAGTCTGAAAACAAAAGGCTATAAAATTGACATATTTTGGAGGGAAAGTTTTTCAAGGTTTTCCATTATATTCTCTGGTTAAATATAGTCATTACACCTGACTAGTTTAAAGCCTTATCTATGTTTATAGCATTGAGTTTGTGGTCGGACATAATTATTAATTTTAACTAGCTATAACCCGTCAAGAATGACGCGCTTTTATTATATTTCGGCCGCAAGCTATGGCTGTGAGAACAACCTAGCTATCTAGAATAGCGTTACGTCCTGATAACGATAGTAATGAACATTATTAAATAGAGAAATATATACTTCATTATTATGTTATACCTCATTATTATTTGAGTCTTCTGGTAGCGTTAGTGACTTATATAGTGAATTATATCTTTTGATTAATGAGGTTAATTCACATATTAATAAAATACAAAATGATGCCAACTCTGACGTATGGAAGTGAAGACTGGAATTGGCAAAAAAGGAATAAAAGTAGACTGAATGCTGTAGAAATGCGGTTACCAAGGCGCTTGTGTGGAAAACTTAGGTCGACAGAGTGAGGAATGAACAAATTACGTGTGATGCTAGCTGTAAGGTGGTTGATAAAATAAAGACAGGATCGCTGAGATGGTTTGGTCATGTGGAACGTATGAGCGAGGAAAGAATGGATTAGAGGGCGTCCGCAAAAGATCTGGCACGATCAGGTACTACAAGTATTAGAGGATGGCCCTGTTAAAAGCCTCAACAATCGTAGAGTATATATGAGAAGATGTATGAATGTAGCTGAAGCAAAATAGAAGACTATGGTGTTCTATTCTCTCTACCTACCGCTGCGGAGAAACGACAGTTAGTTAGTTAGTTAGTAATGTTTCCAGCTGATCTTAAACAGTACAATGTATTCTTATTGAAAATCTTGTGAATTTGAATTTTGTGAATTTGAAGTATTGCAACTTTTTGATAAATTTGATTAATATATAGGAAATTAAAAATGTTGGAAGGTTCTCTGGTTGGGAATGTTGAAGGTTTCTTCAAAATCATCTTGAAAATTACCCTCTGAACTATTTCCACTGGTAGTTGAAGGTACCCATTTATTTTTTTATATTTTTTGATTTATTTATTCATGGGAAACTAACAGTACGTAAAAAATCAGATTACACATGATTATTGGACAGTATAGAGATCATCTTACAAGTTTCCACAGAATTAACCTGTTATTAACATATAGCCACAATAACTTGAGTTATACAAAAAGAAAAACAAAAAAGTTAAAGTTTTAAGTTACGGACAAACTATGAGAGTCAAAGAATTAAAGGTAAAAGGGGAATAAGAAATGTATAGGAAAGGACAAATCTACTTAGAAAAAGGAGAAGAGATAAGAATAAAAAGAAGTGCAAAAGATGTATGTATAGCATAAAGATATCTGATCAATACATCTGCATATATATATATATATATATATATATATATACGAGGTCTGGACAAAAGAAAAAATGGGAGTTAAAGAAAGATACAAGATAAAAATTACTTATACGAAGTCTGTTCAAAAGAAAGTAGATGGATTAAAGAAGAGGAAAAAAAAGGTTTATGACTGGGGTGAATATCCAAGAGTTTTAGATTCATAGATTGATGAATTGAAAAGATCCAAGTCGCTGAATATAGAGTTGAACAAATTAGACGAGCGATATATAAAAGAGTTTTACAGTGTCAAAGTCATATTTTATCTTCTCTTATCATTTATCTTTATCTTTATCATTTATCTTCTCAACTAAGTCTCTGAGCTTCATCTCACCTTGCCTCATTCCACGGACACGGGCCATTACTTTGTGTCTAGAGAGAGGAAGGTATAGGGCCCTTACAGAGTAGTCATTCCGCTTTATGTGGTGGGGGTAGAAACTGGGGATGAGTGGGGGGAGTGAGGGATGGGGGGGACGCGTGGAGGCTATTAAGCTACTTCCGCCAGCCATCGTTAAAGTCAACCGTCAAAAACGTACTTGTAACGAAAAACAATAATATGCAGGTTAACACTATCCTTACCAAAACGGTTGGGAATTTTTTTTTATTTTATGGATTTTTATTTTCGCGTTCTGGGTTGATTTACGACGTTTGTTTCGCATTATTTTGATAACTTTATTAGTGTTGGGATAAAGATCTGACATCCCAATATTGCTATTTTCAGAATAGCACAGAAAGTCACGGGATCTTAGAGTTGGCAAACAAATGATACAATTATAATTGATTATCGTTTTACTAATTTAATTAATTCACTTGACACGAATTTAATCGGAGCACCGTTCTTTGATTCAAATTAAATTTCTGTAATAGAATATTTCACCAGCTTCGCACTTATTCACGTCACTAGATTATTCTACTCGTACCTAGAAATTCAGATTCTATGTATCGCTCAGATTACTCATACGTCCGTAAGTACTTTATCGCTGGTTGAAATCCGCACTGAAATCGCTCGTTAAATTTATTGTCGCTTGATCACACCGAATCACCGTTTTATCCGTGTGTCCGCATTCACACTAGCTTCTATAATTCGCATTCTGTCACTACAGCGAAAATACTGAAATACTCTTTTTATAGTCAATAGTGCTCGCGATGCTTCCTGAATCTAGTGGACCATCCGAGACCCTTCTAGCAACTTCCAATTCACTGCAAAAGGTGCAGATTGCGAGTCATATCCTCGATACATGTTTTCCATATAATAAATAGCTTTATATCTGTGAGACTTCTGTAATTTATTATAAATTCATTCGCTTTAGTACGAGTCATTTAATATAATAAATTTAATAAAATAAAAAATGAATAATTTACAATACTGAAAAATATTTAATTCGTTACTTTTTAAAATTACTAAAAAAATTGAGGTTCACTGATTCATCTACTATTCCATTTTCAAATAGCGTTATATTATTCTATGAATGTATTGTTCTACGAACCTTTGATTAATACACGCTAGGGTATGCCAGAGTAAATCTATCCATTTATTTTTTAATTACAATTTCACAAAATGTGTTTTTATTATGAATAAAGATTTTGATTAATTTTTTTTCACTGTTTTATATCGTTCGTTAGTTATTTTATTTTTTAAATTGATCTTTATTACTTTTTGCAAATCATTAAAAGTAACTTATCCAGAAAGAAAAATTAACACTTTAACCTTCGGGTACCGGTAGATCAAAAATAGGATCGGGCCGGGATGGGGTAACAAAGTGACCCCAGTCAAATTTGCGTTTAAATGAAGTATAATGGTTTGAAAATGTTCCATAATATTTTAAATTACATTTCTTATTCAATGCAGTTTTCACTAAATTTATCTTCAGTCTATTAGAAGCCGCAGTATTTTGACGTTGCATGACCAACTAGCGTCCGACTGACAGAAGCCGTGCAAGCAGAATGAAATAAGCGTATCGAATTATTATATTTTTATTTATTTATTATTTTATTAGTACCTACCTAATCAATTAATTATTTATATTTTCAGATAATTAATGTTACAGTTCTGTATTTGAAAGCTTCAGTCTTATACTTCACTTGTCGGTGAGGGATATATTGCTAGCAGGGCCTGGAAATAGGCGAAATCACTACAGTGCAGAAATATATGTTTGTCTCACCGGTGTCACCTCGAAACTTATGCGCATGTCCGAGAATTGAGCGCGCTGATTGGCTGAGCGTGCCACGTGCGTGGTATCTGTCAATGCATGGCAGTGCGTCAAGTTCGTTTATTTAAATATGTATTGTTGATTTGTTTATTACAAATTAACGAAATGATTTTAATTATTTTTCTATCAAATACCTGGTTACACACGGCTTACCTTTCTATTGTCTACCTTTTTCTTA
Organism: Agrypnia vestita; assembly: GCA_016648135.1. Taxonomy (NCBI): domain Eukaryota; kingdom Metazoa; phylum Arthropoda; class Insecta; order Trichoptera; family Phryganeidae; genus Agrypnia; species Agrypnia vestita. Next base: position 16,957 of record JADDOH010019782.1, on the reverse strand, counting down.
GCTATTCTGGAATTCTTATTCCAAAATTCATTTTTGAACTCCTAGAAACTCTAACCACCTTAACGATCAGCTATTTTTCAAAATAAATTAGCTCTAAATCCACAAAACAAAGCAAAATTATCGTCTGTATAAAACGAGGGCTGTCAAAAAGCTTTGAAATTTGACATCCAATCAGCGCCGCCACATGGAATAAATGCGAGTCACGTAGAGCCTCCAAATATTCGTGATTCCAACTATTATAATATCGAATAGTTAATGATAATATATTCGAATATTCGAATACATTCGTAAAATTTTTAAGAAAGAAATAATTTACTTTGGATGATAAATACAATCTATATGTTTAAAATAAAAACACAATAATTGTAGAGAATTAAATTATTTTTTTTACTTACTTACCATCACGCCGTTTCTCCGCGGGGGTAGGCAGAGAGGATAGAGCGCCATACTCTTCTGTCCTGACATACAACATTCGCTTCGTCTACATTCATACATCTTCGCATGCAAGCTCGACGGTTGTTCAGGCTTCTAACAGGACCATCTTCCAGTATCTGGTTAATCTGGTCATGCCACGTCTTCCGTGGTCACCCTCTCTTTCTGGCGCCGTCGACACTTGCATCATTTTTTACCATTCTTTCCTCATTCATTCGCTCAACATGCCCAAACCACCTGAGCTACCCTATTTTTATTCTCTGTATTATGCTACGATCAGCTTTACATTCATTTCTAATATCTTCATTCTTTACTCTATCATACATGGATTTATCACACATACGTCTAAGGGACCTCATCTCCACTGCATTCAATCTACTTTCGTTCCTCTTCTGCCAGCTCCAGGCTTCACTTCCATACATTAGTGTCGGTACCAGAACTCCATTATGTACCGCCAGTTTTGCCTTTTAATATATGTAATATATATTTTTATATAAACAACAAAAAATATATTGAAAAATAATGTAATATAACTTCTTGTTGGCTATTTTACAAGTATTTATGAAAGCTAAATACTAAAGAATAATAGAAAATCGTCTCCATCGTTGATAAAACCATGTAATAAAACTTGTTGTCATAAAGCCATAAAGATAAGCAGAAGATGTCTGACAAAGGCGTTTACATCTTTGATGTCCGACTTCCATATAGCCGATAGCGGTGCTTCTGGAGAAAAAAATCCTATATTATCTGAGTGAATGAATGAATGCTTTCATATGACTTCCAGGGACCGTAAACCTTTGTTTCGTTTAGAAAAATATTAAAATTCTTATAGTATAAATAAGAGCGAATACTTTACGAATACTTTTTAAAGTATTCGAGTAACGAATAAAAAAAGGCGAATATATTAGGGGTTCGAATATTCGGATTGGAGGCTCTAGTCACGACGCTTGCGCACAACAGGTCAAGTGACAGCGATGAGATAAAAGTAGCATTTACTGCTCCGCTTAGTCTGTGACACGTCCACTTATGGGCATTGGCAATATAGTATTACAAATATGGAGTTCAATGAACTCCACAGGTGGTGTACTAAAAACAAACTAATGTTAAATATCGGTAAATGCTCAGTAATGTCATTCTCTAGATCACGAAATCAATATCAGGCTAATTATCTCATTGATGGACATCATCTCCCGATAGTCACCTTGGCAAAGGACCCTGGCGTTATTGTGGACCATAAACTGAATTTCTCAAGCCACGTGGAGAAAGTTGCGTCACAAGCTTTCAAGACTCTTGGTTACATCATTAGAGCTGGGAAGGACTTCAGCAATGTCTACACGCTGGTACGACTATTCGACAGTCTTGTGAGACCGATTTTAGAATACTGTTCTGTCATTTGGTCGCCGTATACCAATAAACTAATCAATCAGCTCGAAAGAATACAACGCAAACTATGTAAATGCATCGCCTATCGTACACGATCACCAGGAGATATTGAGACCGTATATAACAGATTTAGAATCAGCAAACTAATCACTCGAAGACAATTGTCTGACCTGACCTTCTTCTACAAATCTGTCAACGGACAGATAGACTCGCCCGAGATCCTGGAACAATTTGGCATTATCACTGCTAGGCCGGATCTAAGAGTGCGTAGATTGTTAGAAACCACTAAATCCACAAAAAGTTACGTGTACAATGGCCCAAGAAATAGGATTGCCAATCTGGTGAATAGCCACTGTGTTGATATCAACTTCTTCGATGAATCATACGTCTCATTCTCATCAGCGGCAAAAAGATTGTTATCACAGTATTAAAATTACCCTCAACCCTTTATGATTATACCATGTTGTTACTATGCTAGTATTGTTTTTTTATACATGTGCAATTTTTCTAATCCATTCATTTAAGTCTATTATTTTTGTAAAATCAATGTATACAGCCGATTGGCGTATGAATAAATAAATATTTTTCACCCAATTTAATGATCAACCGTTACAATTCTCCTGAACCACAATTACAATGAATTTGAGGGCTTATTTCATCCTGGTTCTGGTGGAGCGCCGGTTCCGGTATTTAGCTGGTCCAATCTATTTTTCTTTAGGTTTCGATCGCCCCCGCTAATGGCTCCGTACATCCGTCACGCAGAGACCTTCAGCATAACGAGGTCAACAATTTATTTCCCCAAATAATCAACCATGTTCGTGATTTTTTCGCCTCTTCCTGTCCTGAGTAAATCCAGTTTCGTGTTAAAAGAGCCCCCATTACCAGCAAAATCGATACTTAAATACCATTTGCAGAATTCCGGAAATCCGGTATCCGCTCTGCCCATATTTTGCCGATGTATTCTATCCAATACGCATTCTTCCAAAAATATTTATAGACGAGCATACCGCAATTATGAGCGGCGGCTTACGTACTAGGGTAGGCATTAGCCCACTCTAGTATTTTATTGAATAAAAAACAATAATTATTTAACTGTAACTGGTGTACGAACCGTATGTTTTTCCGATTCTGTGATTCTCGACGTTTCGCTGAATTCTTATTCAACGTCATCAGGAGGACGACCTTTACCCGCGGAGGTCGAGGGCGGACTGATTACTGTTCGATGGCGTAAATTATATGCACTTTGTTGTGGAGTGTTCACTTGTTCTACAACAAGACCTCTATTGAGACAATTAAAACTCTATTCTATAGAAAAAAAATTTAAAACATATAGTAAGGCTCCTCAAAATTTAGAAAATCCCTATTATTGTCCAGAAAAACCAAAGTTTTAGTATGAAAAAGGCTTGTCGGCCCAAGAAGTCTTTTCCATTTAAAGGAACTCCATGTGTGATGTTCCACATCAGATGCAAGTTCTTATCTTTCTTAGAGTACGTATCTCCACACCAAAGATAGAAGTACAACTAATATTTGGTATTTGGTGGTCAGTAGAATCTTTCACCAATAGCTACTCGGGCTATATTTATAAGTTCGAGGCGGTAAGGCAAGGACAGGCAGCAACAACACAAAAATCAAAAAAGATACTTCCTCAGAAAAATACTTTTATATAAGCGCCTGAGACTTGGATAGTGTCTAAGAGGAACGAACGTGGATGTTAATGAAAGGAAAAATTTTGGGGCATCTCTTTAATCTGATTTCAGAAAATGAATTTTGGCGTACACTCTTACTTTGCATAATTAGACAAACACAATAGTTAATAAAATAGGAAGACTGCTGGGTGGTCCAGCGATTACCGAAGTTATTTCTGAACACAACAAATTGCACCAACAGAGTGAAGTAGATTGGGAAGGCCAAAAAAAAGGAAGGCCAACAATGGTCAGACCTGGTAAGAAATGTCTCGAACAGGGATACCTAATTGTAAAAAATACCTCGAATAGACCAAGATCCACCAAGAGTTATCTAGAATTAACTAATAGTTTACGTTAAAAAATATAGCAACCCCCAGACCCTAAGAGTACCGGATTATTCGTGATTGTATGCCGATCTACTGTCGGAAAAGAACTTAGAAGAATGTTCTTAGGTTTTCATGACCTCTCGAAATCTTCTGGTTTGTGTATTCTGGGGTATTATGTCATGTTTTTAGAATATTTTTGGCCGAGTTTGGCCACGGTATTGCTAGCCAATGCTTAACACAACAATGACAATGTTCTCACCCTGCTTTCGACACGGTATTGCAAGCCAATACTTAACCACAACACCAACACATCAGACCTGATGGACTCTGCAATGGGATCTGAAACGTCGGCGGCCATAAAGGTCGTAAAACACGGCCTAATACCCCGGAATACACAAACCAGAAAAAAAGAACTTTAGAAGTTTTTCTTTGTGCTTTTTAATATCATGCACTGGTGCATGGTTCCGAATTCCTGATTACCTATACTCCATTGTCACCCCAACCAACCCTACTGGTTTGGCCAGTGATAAATATGGAGGAATAGAGGCGGTGGTTGTGGCTGAATTCAGTAAGATGGAGGCCTACCAATCCTGTCCTCATAATCCTTTTTATCTCTAATTAATCCCACTCCACCTACCTTCATTTAATATGCCTAGCGACATTTGTCGTACCTACTTATAACTCAACCGCAAAATATAATTCAAATTATTCCAAACGCCACGCCAATCTCTGTTCAATTGTTTTTGGTGAAAAAAGAAGCTTCTTGTAAATCCGCATCGTTTTTTATCTACGTGTAAAGTGCCGCATCTATTAAAAAAGAAATGTCGTCTTAAACCCGCATAACAAACATTTATATTTTAAATAAACCGTAGACGTGTCTCTCAGTGATCAATTCGACATACGAAGAGTTGTGGCAGTTGGACCAGGAATATCGAAGAGGCATTTCCGTTCCTTATCCCCAGCATCCAGCATCTGAAAGGTAGGATTTTCTTCTTATTTGTTGTTTACATTCATGCTGCAACATTCGTGTCTGTTTTTCCTTTCATCTGCCAACCAATCTCCCGCATTTCGTCGATATTTGAATTCCCGCAAATGAACGTTGTCGCACTTAAGGGGGGGGTAAGGTTTTTTAATTATTTTTTTTTGCATTTTATTTTTAATTTTTTAAATGAATGTATAACATCGCAAGAATATTGTGTCAAAATTTCAAGTCAATCGGAGCAAAATTGAGGAAATTGTGAACATTTGAGCGATATCAGACTGATTTTCTATACCTGCTCGAGCAGCTAAGAAACGCGCTCACCTGAGGACTACCGGACGTGCTATTGTATTAGAAGAGTTTTGCTTAGACAAGGACAAAAAGATGCTGATGACTAAAGCTCTTTGCTGTGTGAACATGGCATCGACGATTATGTGTAAGTATAAAATAAGTGTTGAGTTTTATTTTGAATTTTACAGTGTGCAAAGCTTTAAAACGTTTTCCCCACATCTCACGTTTTCAAAGTCGGTGTCCATCATAACTTCAAAACTACTGCACCGATCCTTTTGAAATTTTGAATACTATTTCTGTACGTAATTTACGAGGTAAAGCTGTCGAGTTTTTTTTCAAATTTGTTATTAATTTTTATTTTTTAATAACAAATTAGTCGATATTTTTCGCAAAAAATCGCGTTTTTCCCTTCAAAGTGTTCCAAAAAATTGAAAAATTGAAATTTCAAAAAACCCCCCCAGCGTTACCTGGGAAAACCTATTATCTGTCGAATGAATTTTGATTTTTTGATTTCAGATGATCTAGCACCAAGTTATGATGGACACCGCAATTCTACTTTTTTCCGAGACACGTCCGAATAATTGCTGCCATTGCCGTATTTCTTAATATTTCGTCTTGAAAATTTTACACAATATTTTTCAAATGTCATACTTTAATGTACCATTGGTTTTAATAAAGAGATTTTAACTGTGTCGTCACAAAAAATTCACAAAAACATGCCTTTTTTTGTACGAATTAACCTTACCCCCCCCTTAAACAAATCTCATTGCACCTTTATTTATTACTAGCGGCCCACCCCGGCTTCGCACGGGTATATAACAAAAGTTTCAAAAATTATATGTTTTAACACACACACATATCCCTCTTTTTGCGTCGGAGGTTACTAAAAAAGAGTAGGTAGGTATATTATAAAGAAAGTTTGGATATTATTATTCTAATGAATTTTTTCGTTATTATTTTTATTTATTTTATTATTAATATTTGATTATTTTTTAATATTTGATTATTTTACATTTATTTCTAATGTTTGTGAAAATGTCATACAAAACATAAGCCATTAAATTTATTAGGTCAGAGCTTCCCTGTATACATATTTTAACATAAAAAGTAGTTATTGTGACATAACTGTAATAGTTAGACATATGGTATCTCGGACTTTTTTGTAGATATTGATGTCCTCTATAAAACTGTAGTACATCATTTTGCTCTATTGTCAATAATTTCCGCAGCGTACGTGATATAGGGTTTTTTTGATATTTTTTTCACACGTTGGGTTACATAATCAAAGTTTTCATACGGATTTCTAAATTTTTTGAAAATATTCTATAGCCTATGTTCATCAGGGATAATGCAGGATTCTAAATGTGAAAGAATTTTTCAAATCGGTCCAGTATCTTCAAGTTTGTGTTAACTGGGGTATTATGCCGTGTTGTTACGACCTTTCGGGCCGACGTTTCGGATCCCATTGCAGGGTCCATCATCAGGGCTGATGTGTTGTCTTGAATGTTGGTGTTGTGGTTAAGTATCGGCTTGCAATACCGTGCCGAAGTCATGATGTGTTTGGTATTGTGTTGTATGTATGATTCATCTGTTGTCTGATCACTATCTCTGCGGAGTCTGCGACGAGAATGACTTTGAAGCGCCGGATACCAAGATGTTTTAATTTGAGACCATCATCTCTATTAATGTTTATCGGATGCTTGTAGATTTCTAGTGCTTCCTTGATAAGACGCGCATGGTGACTCTTAGGCTTTCCAAGGATTTTCGGTTCGAATGCAAAATGATGGCCGGTATCCAGAAAATGCTCAGCCAGTGCTGATTTTTCTGGATGACCGAGTTTGCATGCCCGTTTGTGCTCGTTGACCCTTTTGGAAATGGTACGCGCCGTTTGCCCCACGTATACTTTATCGCAGTCTTGACAATCGAGTCTATACACACCGTAATACAATCGAGTCTATACACACCGGTCCAGTAGTTTCGGAGCCTATTCAATTCAAACACACAATCAAATCTTTCCTCTTTATAATATTAGTATAGATAAACCGCATCACCACCTATATTATTTTTTCCTACGTTTTTCCTTGTTAACTCGGGCTTGTATTGTTATGCAAGTTGAATATGTATAATATAATCACCATATTATAATTAGTTCGCCATCCTGGATGTGTTATTTCTGGCACTGAAACAAATGTGACACCGCTCCTTTGGGATGCTGGGGACCAGGTCCGGACCGAGTTGAGTGTTTGCGCAGGTCGGTGCTTACTTTAACAATTCCCTGCATGTTGACGGGAAATTATGAAAGCAGGGCAAACGTTCCTAGCGTTGGGCCAGGTCATATTTGACTTATCCCGCTGCAAACTGCATAATGGATTGCTTCATATTTTAGAGTTTTATAACCACACACAAGCTCAACTTCGTTTCGAAGTAGTAATCGAGTACCGCTTTTGTATAAATTTTAAAGTAAGTATACATTAAATTTAAATAATGTTTCCTTTGAAGTAATAGATATACTTGGTGTTAGTGGTGGACTTTATCATTATTTATTTGTTTGTTTATAGGTTATAGGTTTATACGTTTTATAGGTTTATAGGTTTATAGGTTTTTACATAAAAATGTTATAATATAGAAAGAAGTATATAAAACAATATCAGGTATAAGCGGTGCATATAAGATATAAAATTATAAATTCCTAGAACGTGTTATATAATAAATATTAAAAAATATTACATAAAATTCAAGAAGTAAATACATAAAAAAAATAGCAGTGAAATATAAAATATATAAATATAAAGTACATGTATAAGCAGTGAAAATATCAGGTATGAGCATTAAAATACGAGTATAGAAAATAAAAATAAAGTACAATGCAGAAATGTGTATAAAAAAATATATCACACATCATTACATGTATGTATTATTAGTAGAAGTTAGTAATGAAGTAGTATAACTCTAACTATACTAAGTGCGATTTTGATATTTGTGTTCGATGATTGCTAACAGATTTTACTCACAAAAATATTCAAACATAAAAATTAGGCTTATTGCATTAGAATATGCCTGTGTCTAGATGAGTAGCTTTAAATTAGTGAGACATCACATTATAACGACAAAAACTTTTTTTTTGGGTCGCAATCCTAGGATTGGTCTGCAACAAGCACTCGATTTCTCCACTCCTCTCTATCACCTGCCATCCTCGACAATGGTAAAAAGCAGGCCCGAATGCCTTATATTATAGCCTATCCAAATTGCTCGTCGTTGTGCGATTCTGTTAAGGAGCCGCCTCTTTTCGCTCACCCTGCTCAACACCTCGTCGTTTCGGATATGTTCAGACCAATGGATCTTCGCCATGCGCCTGTAGCACCACATCTCAAAGGCCGCTAGCCTCACAGACATGGTCTGGCCGATGGACCATATTTCGCTGCCATACATCAACACACTGTAGTTTTAATCAAGTTCTTCCTAACCTTTAAATCAATGTTGAGGGATTCGAGGATCTTGGATTTTTGTCGTGAGCGACTCTTGCTTGTTGTATTCTGCTTATGATGTCTGCCCCTGAGCGGCCATCTGCTACCCAAATATGTGAATTCTTTCACGTGTTTGATAGCGACGCCACTCAAAACAACATATGTGGATACCCATTTTCTTACAACAATCAATGACAAATACGAGAGGAACAAAAATACTTAACTACCTATATAAATTTTCATTCATCTTTTCCTCGCTTTATCTTACATGGATTTAAGTAATTTTTAATGTACATAGTGTAGACTATTGGTAAGAGTAATTCCGTACAACAAGTTATCATTATATACGACATAATCATAAGCAAAAGAATCTTCTCTGTGTAGTTTTCTGGAATATACTGCCGCATATATCTGTGATGTGATGCCTTGTGACAAATCAGCCCTGATGATGGAACCTGCAATCGGATCCCAAATATCGACCAAAGAGGTCAGATATACGCGGCAGAATATCCCAGAAAACTTCAAACAGATGATTCTGAACTACCGCGAAAACCTGATAACATAAATTTCAGCAATAAAAATAGCGAAATTTGATTTTTTAACAGAAGAATGAACGTTGGACTGTCAAGCAGTTAGCTTTCGGGCATCGCAGGTAATAACCAATATTCGACCTCACCTCGAATTTTGCTCAACAATATGGTCACCCACATATAAATTTAATACTAACAGAATCGAAAACGTTCAAAAAATATTCCTTAAGCGTATTAACTACAAATTTAATTTGAATTTTAACTATTTGGACTCAATAAAATTTCACAAATTGGAAACTCTAGAAAACAGGCGAATATTGTCAGATCAACCCTTTCTTTTCCAAATAATTCATAACCTTATTGACTCTCCCGTAATCACCAGCTGCTAGCTTTCCACGTCCCATTCCGACCTACCAAAAAGAAGTACCTCTTTTCCCCTCCAATTTGTCAAACCAACAATAGACAATCCTCTCCCATTCCACGCATATGCTCAGATTATAATTACCTCTTAAATTCAATAGATATTTTTAACACTAAATATGAAGAGTATCGTCATATGGTGAGGCAGATACTAGAAACTCGTCCCCCTCCCTGGTCATGTATATTATATACATCACGAGCTCCTTTATGTCTACATTAAAGCTAAATTTGGAACAATCGGTTAAATGATGTTTTATCTGTCATTGTCAAATTGACTTATCTATGATTATGTTCTATTTGTGTTATCCTTTAATTGTGGGAGACATTTAACTATTTTTTTGTATTTCATCCTATCAAGCAATTGTGTCTCCCTGTTGGATGACCGAATAAAATAAAATAAAAAAATAAAAATAAAGTTGACCCAAATCCAAATTGTAAGCGAAGAAGAGAAGAAGTCCGTCATTAAACGAATACTCTCCGATAGAGAGACCGGAACCCGAAAGGTTTAAATTGTGTGCCTTCGTAAGGGTTGCAGCTGCGTGGCACAGGGCGCGGGGCGGTGCGTCACGGCCTGGAACGCGATATCGAGTCGCATATTGTATTGGGATTACTTTGATCTCCGCCGATGCGGGAATAAAGAAAGCTTCTAGAACGTTTTCCCCGTAATAACAAGTATTAGGGGAGCGGAGGGCATTCCCGTACAGCGGCTAATTCTGTACACATGGTTTTAGCCAAACGCACAACAGCAACAAACGCCTGCCCTTATCTAGCGTTAAGGTGCTGATACACATGCTTAATTAGTGGCACGTGAGCATGCGCAGTATCGACCTTCTTTAAGCCTTGCTCATTAGTGGCATGTGTGTACGCACATTGCCAGTAATGAGCATGCCACTGTCATTCACCATAGAGAAGGGGTATCTTTGGAGCATGTGTGAACAGACTTGCTTATTATGAGCATGCTTATGTCATTTGCGGGCTTCGCGGCTAGTATTATCGATGCGATCTTCTCAGTCCGCGACAGATGAAACAAATATGGCGCGTTGGGGAGATGATAAAACATTACTTTTCGTGACTTATTATAGGAATCACGAATGTCTGTGGAATACTCGGTCACCGTTGTGTAAAAATAATATAGTGAGAAATAATGTTTACGAAACTTTATTAATAGGCATGAATGATTCAAATCTTACAATAAAAATTATATAAATTAAAATAAAAAATGTGCGGATGGAAACTCGGGAACTTTTTTGATTTATTGGTTCACTTGAATTTTCTATTTCAGTTTGCAAAGTTTGCATTTTGAACAAGAGCGTCTCTATTCTATGACAAGAGCATGCCACTAATAAGCATGTGTGTTTGATTGTTAGCTTTGGGCATGCTTATTTATGAGCATGCCAGTAATGAGCAAGTTTGTACAGTTGTTAGGGCAAGCTTATTAGTGGCATGCTCATTAGCATGCCACTAAAGAAGCATGTGTATCTGTACCTTAAAGGAAGCTTCTAGAACGTTTTCCCCGTAATAACAAGTATTATGGGAGCGGAGGGTATTCCCGTACAGCGGCTAATTCTGTACACATGGTTTTAGCCAAACGCACAAAGCAACACACACAACTGCCCTTATCTAGCGTTAGCCTTTACTATTCCCAATGCTTCAGATAGCAACACGCGCCATTCGACCGGTGATCGTTATCTAGAGAGCGCGTTTGACGTTTTATGCTATTTGCTTACGGAAATCATCCGTTGATTTTTAAGCTGTAAGTATATTTATCACAGTTACTTTGTAAAATAATATTGATTTTGATCGGCGATCTTTGATAGCTTGACATTAGACCTATTGCACAAAGGCATGCAATTTTCTTAAGACCACGGATGTATAACAAATTACCAAAAGAGATAACAATTACAAAACATCGAAAATTCCGTGTATTGCTGACTGAATGGCTATTCAATATTGGGAGAAATCAGTTGGAAGAGATGCTCAAATTAACAATACTGTTTTTACTGAACATTTACTCTATGCTTTGTTCTTATATTATCAACCTTGGAATTAATTTACTTATTTAGACTTTTGTTTGTTCATATATGTATATTATGTATGTACAGATCCACAAATTCATTTAACACAAACTATCACCACATTTACATTTTCAACGCAACAATAAGAAACATAAAACAAACAATATCTACACTACCGCACCCAAACTAATTTGTACATTATATCTTCCCTTCTACTCCCGTCCCACATTCCCCTCCACCCTCTCCATTCGCTATTAATGTATGTTTAAGTAAATTTTTAAATTCAGTGGAAAATCTTTAAGATTGTTTTGCTCTTAACTTTTCCCAAAACAAAATAAATAAATAAACACACAAATACACACACTCACACAAACTCACTATTGGACATGTTTTTTCTTATTTTTTATCGATTGTATGTGTGTTTTCTTGTAATTGGCCCAAAACTCTGTACATCAATTATTGTTTTTTTTCAAGATTGATTAATTATATGGCTGTAAGAAAACCAATAAATGAAAATAAAATAAAATAAAATAAAATATACTTTTTACTTTACTTTACTTATATTTTTATTCTTATTTACTTTATTTCTTATTTCTTATTTACTTTATATACTTTTTACTCTAAATTACTTTACTTTATTTTTCTTTTATTCTTCTAATTACGTAACCACGAAATTAAATATTTAAATGGAGTCTCAATGAATGGAACGGCTACTTACCTCAGAACAGGTGTTTTTATGTACCTGGCGAGGTAGGTAACGATAAAGGCCTGCATACAAAAAATTGTATATTGTTGTTGTTGCTATCTTATTCATAAACTCTGTAAATATTCTTAACATTAATTATGTTTTGATGCAAGCTGTTATAAAAGTTATTGAGCTAATAAACGCCGATTTATCGGCATTGAAACTGAATGTGTACGGGAATACCCTCCTCTCCCCTAGATAGAACGCAAATTTTACATATTTCGATGGCGTGGGTACGACTACTCCCTACGCGTTTCTACGTTCTGATACACGCCCCATCCTTTGTAAGAAACCTCATCCCTTATTCTGGATACTGTTCATTCACTTATACACACACGTATATAGAACAAAGACTGTATTTCCTTTCGATATTTACAGATGAAGGTTTCGTTAATCTTTGCATCATTTATATTGTCGCGAGAGTCTAACTACGCATTAATTATCGTCTTTCGAATGGACCCTAATGAATATAGAATCAACTTAGCTTTACTCACAATCACTAGAAATATGTAGACACTACTAGAAATGTGGAGAAACTAGTAGAACGTCCTCGAAGCATCGCGAAATAGACGTTTTGTATAAAAGGCGAGCGGCCACGCGCGCAGTTATTGTTATTTGACAGCGCGACATAGAAGACAACATAAAAACGAACTGTGTGTTAGCCAGCAGAGTGAATAAATGAAAATAAATAAAGACAATGCCTAACAGACGTTTGGAAATAAGTGCGACCACTTGTGACAAATGACGTGAATTAGTGCCAACCTATGTGAAATATTCTAGAACAATTAGTGTGAATTTAAGAAAGTGATCCGATAAAATTAGTAACCAGTCTGTCTAATAAATAAAGTTAAAATGGTTATTTAAGAGTTTTATTTGCATCCCACATCCACGATATGGCAATATGGGCAAATGATTACCGACCTTCGATAGGAGATGGCGCCACAGTGTTTTTTCTCTCTCCTGTAAAATTTAATTTTGGCATATAGACCCTTTTTATAGGGACGTCTTCAATTGCTAAAATACTCACTTAAGTGCCTGGTTACATTAGGATAGTTTATGGAATAAAAAGGTATTCGTAATCTAGTGTCATTTCATTTACAAATCAGAACTCAATAAGTAGTGGCAGGCAGATAACATGAAAATTCGAAATATATTCTTTGTTAAAATTAAAAGTAATTTTAATTTTCATTAATAACAAGTGACGTTAGAAAGCCAACCAAGTCCAGCATAAATAAAATGGAGACGGGAATGACGCGTACTCCGAGTGAAACTCGATCTTCTAATTATAAAGATATCGAATTTCAAGAGTATTTCTGTTGGGGCTTATAAAGCATTGCTATCGGCTTAACAGCGGGCCGATAGATTTCACTGACTAATTTTGACATTTTTGAAATTCACAAAAATTTCAAGATTATTTTTATTCCAACGGCAGATGCGAGGTGCTATATAAAGTACAGACTGTTTAGCTTTAAAAAGGACAAGTTTGTCTCATCTCATCTCACGCTTCCATTCGTCCCTGTCTTGCGCTGATTGTGCGGCCTCCGTCCATTGTAGTCCCATCCTTTCCTCACACAGTTTCTGGAGTTGCCTCGCCCAAACGTGTCGGGGGCGGCCCATTGGACGTCTTCCCCAGGAATCGGTCATCAGACATTCTTAGTACGTGCCCAAGCCACCTCAGATCAATTTTTCTATGAACAGTAGCAGTGGTTCAATATTTAGATCGTCTCGGGTCGTCGAGTTTCTTATTCGATCCCATTTCGTAACACCTGCCACTCCTAAGTACTTCATTACGGCAGCTTGGACTCTAGAGCGTGTTCGTTCATTTAGCATCCATATCTGGTGACCGTACGTAAGCGTCGGGCGGTATACCGTTTTGAACACTGCCATCTTTGTCTGGACAAAGATAAATTTGTATCTAAAATATTTCAAAATTATGTATCAGGCAGTCTTCTACTTATATTAAGGTTCTTGGTTAAAATGTCTTAGAAATAATGAACACCTTACACTTACATTTCCCGTATATGGAAAGTCGAGCATTTTTTGCAGGAAATAACATTCTTTTATACTTTGTATTAAATCTCTTACGTACTTACTTAACATCATGCCGTTTACCGCGGAGGGTAGAGCGCCACACTCCTCTGTCCTGACACTCAACTCTCGCCTCGTCCACCTTCACACATCTTCTTTTTTTCAAGTTTTTATTATACTCCCTTTCTCATTTACTAGTTGGATCCGGTTTTGCGCTTACTCCACGCGTCGGGCTCGAGTCAGGCGACGCTACGAAAGGGAGTAATAAAAACCGATAAAATTTCGAAAAATCCAAAATTATACTATGATAGTTTAAAAAATTTAAACGAAAATTTGTTATATCATTTTCATCGTCACCACGAGTCTGCCTGTAAAGTTTCAGCTAAAACGCATCACGGGAAAAGGGTTAAAAATCGAACCAAATTTTTTCGGCAAACATGCGACAAGCAGACAAGCCGACAAGTAGACGCTACGAGTTAAAAGAAAGGGAGTAAAAATTGAATTTAGTTCATTCGCGTTCAATAACTTTGGCTACAAAGAGTACATAGTTTTTTTATAGACCTACATGCATCGAACACAACGCAGTTTATTTAAAAAGGCTAGGTTAACAGAATGTTTGTAAACTTAGTAAAAACCACTACCAGATTTACGGTCTACCTGTTTCGAAACGTACCCGTCTCTTCGTCAGAACCAACACTACACTACTACATTCACAGCACTATACACCCCAACCATAGTATTGTAAAACTATCACCACTATTGTTCACATGCGTGTTAATCTTGTCCGAGAAATTGAACTACTGCACAATTCAGGGATCTAACGAGAGAGAGTGAGAGGGCTAGGTTAACCCAGTGCTGAGTAATTTAGAAAATTATTGATGTCTGAAAATGCCAAAAACGGCCACTTTGAGTGGTTTGATCCATCTACTACATCTAAGTACCCATTATATGTCTTCATCAGCTTTAAAATTTAGTTATTGTAGTCGTTATGACCAACAACATCCGATATCTCCAACCGTCCAATGAAACCTGTGTTTTGAGTGGAGCTTTTCGATCATCCACCTATTAGACCGAATCTTCCTCCGCGCCCGGGAGATCTTTAAACTAGAACCTGCGAGAATTTAATGCTTGTGAAAAAATGTGGTACATGATTAAATATAGGAGGTGTAATAATTATGAACATTGTCACTGCTGGTCCAAATTATATGTCCGACTCAAATAAATATAGCAGATTTCTAATTAAAAATATACATATCTCATTACCGACGGTGACATCTGCACTGGTTTATGGGAATGACAAATTTATGGCGGCACAGGTGGCGGTAGTGAGGATACAAATCACGTATGAAACAAGGTGTGCAAGTTAAACATGCATACAAGTGAAACCTGCTTCAAATACATACCTTTATCTACTCGTATGTACATATATTTCATTACTAATTCTTGCATTTATTATTAAAAGTTGTTACATGTTTCTATACTTATTAAGTTTGTTGTATAACATGTATATTTTTGAAAATAAAATAAATACAACTTCCAAAAATTTGATAGATATCTTAATCGATCATGGGTGGAATTGGTGAACGTTATATTGTGTGTATTGTGATAGAGTAAAAAATGCAGATATTAGGAATGAATGTAAAGCTGATCTTAGCATAATTAAATAGAATTAAAAAAGGGTCGCTCAGATGGTTTGGGCATGTTGAGCGAATGAAAGAGGAAAGAATGGTAAGAAAGATATATAATTCAAGTATCGATGGCGCCAGAAAGACAGGGCGACCGCGGAAGACGTGGCATGATCAGATAAACCAGATACTGGAAGATGGTCCCGTCAGAAGCCTCAACAACCGGCGAGCTTGCATGCGAAGATGTACGAATGTGGATGGGGCGAGAGTTGAATGTTAGGACAGAAGAGTGTGGCGCTCTATCCTCTCTGCCTACCCCCACGGGGAAACGACGTGATGGTAAGTAAGTAAGTAAGTATGTTGTGTAAATTTATCACTTAAGCCAGCCGTACGATAGGTTGTAAGTCCTATGAACACTCGAAAAGACTTACTTACCTAATTTTACTTATATATAGATTCATCTCTATGAGATATCTATAGTATATCTTGGTTAACTGGCTTTTGTTTGTATAAAAATATTATATTTACAATAGTATGAACATTATGACATGCAAAGATAGTGGACGTGATTTTTACTGTTGATATAATGTCTATTTTTTATTAAACCTAATATAAAACAATAAAAACAATACAATACATGGGAAAAGGGACAGTTGGAGCCGTATCATAAGCCAGGCTGGTTGAAATTTTTGATATTACCATACGACATTATAACGTCGACATTGTTACGGTCGTTCGTGCCAAAATTGTACCAATAAAATATTGAACGGCAGTAGAAAAAAGAATTTCGCAGTCACGAACGGATGGGAAAATTATTAAATTTGTTAATTAATGTATATTATAGATATCTCACAGAGACGAAACTGTATTTTTATTATGGGAAAGTAGGTATAGAAGTCATTTGGGTGTACATAGGACTTATGACCTATCTTTATGGTTGGCTTAAGTGATCACTTTACACAATGTAACATTCGCCATTTCCACCCATGATAGACTATACCATGCTTATTCATTTTTTGGAAGTTGTATATATG
>JADDOH010019781.1:0-14783 GCA_016648135.1 Agrypnia vestita | reverse complement strand
AAAGAAGAAGAAGAAAGAGAAGAGAAGAAAGAAGAAGAAGAAGAAAATAATTTAGTAATAGGAAAAGAAGAAGAAGAAGAAAAGGTAAAGAAGAAGAGAAGACGAAGAAAAGACGTAGAAAAACAGTCGAAAAGTTTAAGATAAATGGAAGGAGACGAAATGAATGTAGTAATAGAAAAAGAAGAAGAAGAAGAAAGTAGAGAAGCAGTCGAAAGATATACCATAAGACGAAAAAGTAGTTGCAAAGTATTGTAATAATTGCTATTTATAGAAGAGAAGGTATTTGAAAAGTAAAGCATAAACGGTACGTATTCAAAGAAGAAGAAGACTAGAGTGAACATAACCAATAAAAAAAAACCTTCGTACCGAAGAAGAAGAAGACGCTGTTGAAGTCAATATAAATAAAAAGCGGAAAGAAAATATATATATAACCGTTAGCATATACGAATAAGAAGAAGACGAAGAAGAAGAAGAGGAAGAAAAACAAACCCTTCGATAATTGTAGAACGTAAAAGTATATATAACTATTATCCGTCTCAACTAACTTTCCAGCCAACCCTCAAGAGTGATATCTAAAGACGACGCATGTTTGTAGAAGAAGTGCATCCAGACGTCAAGAAAAGTTTCCCATAGCTATTCCCTACTAACCTGTCTTCCCCCAAATTGTTAAGCGTTTGTCAAATAATCAGGCGCGACTCCTCCGTATAACTGTAATATCGTTCCTCCCAAAACTTATTGAAAACCTAAAACAACTTTATTAATATGTTCCGTATTCATCATCCCCATACTTATATGTAACATAACATTATAAAATTTTTAAGTGTTCCTTTAACAACGCGAACATGTTTAACGAAGTACACTGTTACAAATCAGAAGAGGTGAACCCTAATATCTGTACTAGCTGTAGTAGTCATCACCAACACTGATACCCACAGAAGATGTATGTGTGTAACTGAATCAAGAATTCCTAACGTATAATTCGGTTTGCTATACGACTGGAATCTATTCAAGATCCAAACGTCCAACCTTTCTACCTCAATCTAAAAGTAATGCCACGACGACGCATGAAGGTGGATGAAGCTAATGATTTCGTTATGCTACTACTATTTAATCTACTAAAAATCTATTTTCAAAAATTTTTTTTTTTTCAAAATGTTCCAGAAGAATTCTAAAGCTCTCCTGAAAAATTTCTTTTTTATTTTATTTTATCACTATTCAAAAGGATTTCTACATACACCCAATGTATAGTAAAAACAATAAATGCTTTATCAATCATAGCGTTACGATTTCTCAAAACTTGAAGAAACTCACATATCGTTAATTCCGGATTTACTTTTGTATTATTTCCAAGAAGATTGTGCCTAAAACTAAAACAATCCTTATATAGATACGTACGAAATTTGAAGTAGTGAGATGTTTATTTCTACTCTGCCTATAAATAAGCTATATCAACGTATATTGTAATATAATATTTATTAATGAAGATAAAACAATTTCAATTAACGTTGCAATGAAGCGAAACAAAGGAATATATATAAAAAAAAAAACAAGTCCAATTTTTAATTATTCGTTACTAAGAGTATATATATATTGCGCTCTCTATTACCGCTTCCTATAGACTAATACTAGCGAAGGCTCAAAACTTTCTCTGATTTCCGCTAGATGGCGGTAGTATGACCATTTTAATTCATATGCCAGGCCGTCTTGTAAATAAAAATGGAAGCAATTTTATTCTTGTAATTCAAATCAAAATAATTTTTAGATCAAAACAAGAAACTCAAATAATTATTTCGTGCAACAATACGCGTCTGTGTTTATATTACGAACAAGTCTATCAATCCTGCATACAACAAAGAAATTATAATTAGTTTGAATAACCAGAACCGTATATAACTGTGTATAACAATTAAGAACACATTTATATAATTAGAATAATTAAGAACCATAATAAATCAATGAAGGAAATTATTATTTTTTTTCAATTAATTCAGCAACATTGTAGATTGACATTTTATTTTTTTTTAGGACAATTTTTAATATAACACCTTGACGATAAAAAGGTATCTCCGAAACATGCACGTGAAAGTTATCAAATAATATAAGTAGATTTGTAAGAATACTATAATCAATTAATTTTTTGTGTAATTATTATCTGTAAAAATTTAGCTGAATTTAAAGATCTTTTTTTTTCAAATATAGTAACCCTTTTTAATATCATAAAAGTTTTCGTTTTTATATCTTCTTTTCTTTTAGATTCATATATTCTCGTGTTTATATTTTCTACTAAATTGTTATCCGGTTTTTATATTTATTTTTACTTTTATATTTTTCCGCTATTATTATTAATTACTATTGCATAACTCGTAAGCGAAAATATTTGCCACTGAACAGATTTTATCTAGCGTGGGTTAATTATTAGTTTATATTAATATAAGAAATTAAATTAAAACCGAATTTTAAGCTATCATAAACCCTCCGTGGCGCGCGCTTAAATCTGTCGCGGTGATCTGCCCGTAATACAGGTGTATATTTTTGCATTTCGGGCGCCGTGCGAATCCGTTCGGCGTAGCTAACTGTCTTTTCGTACTAGCCCGAGCGCGAAGGTCGAACTTGTTAAACCTTAATCCCTCAAACGTCTCGGGTCTCTGCCGCATCTTCCACGCTTGTGCCGAAACGTGTCCGCTCGCGTTATATAGGGAAACCGTCGCCGGTCTTTCCATCACGCAGCGCTCGCAAACCCGGCGGCTTTGGCCGTGTTCGGTGGTATATTTGCGAAACACAAACACAAACGCAATAATTAAAACCTTTCAAATGTGATTCGTTTGAATCTCAACTACATATTTGTTATACTGCGATTCGCAAATCCCGACGGCCTAGGCCGTGACAGTGGCATACTTGCGAGAAAACAAATGCAATAATTAAAACCTTTCAAACGTGAATCGTTTGAATCTTAACTACATATTTGTTATACTGCGATCCGCAAATCCCGATGGTCTTTTTTAGATTGTGACGGTGGCATACTTGTGAGATCGCATTCAAATATATTCTCTTCATACAATTACTTTTACAAAGAAACAGGCATTCCAAAATCGAACTAATATATCACAAGGACCAAAATTACTACAATAATTTTCGTTCACAAAATATTAAATAATAAAAATGCCAACTATCTATATGACAAACAACCTAAAGAAATTTCTAATACCTAGTATCACGTTTGTCTACAAATCTCAGTACGTGGTTCACATAAATGCTCAATCCTTTTTTCTTTGATGTCACGGACCGTGGTCCGCAATTGTTTAAATAAAACCGCTTTTATAATCAAATATTTTCTTTCATTTATAATATTAACTAAACCAAAATGATTTTATTACTATGCAAATGAGTCCAACGAATACGCTCCTGTCTGGTCACCGGCACCACTGTAATGTTCCAGGTAGATAGTAGGCCCTAATCAAATAGAGCAGACTGTATTTAATGTCGAAATGATGTTCAATTAATATTATAAAGCATTTTATTGTATTTCAATATAAATCGTTCTCCTGGTCACGGTAAGCACTGTGATGATCCCGCATGATAGAGGGGTCTCTCTAACGTATTAACGATGAATTCTGTATTAATAATTTATTTAAAAGGTCGTTGCTTAATCGCCGCGAGTTGAAATTTAAATTTTAGCTATTATATTCAATTATTTGCCAACTCCTGGCCGCGGCTAACAATGTGATGAATCCTATGGGGTGACCCGTCAAAAATACGTCGTGGAAAATAATATTAAATAATATAATTTCATTGCAATGAATAAAGTCATTTGCCGTATGATGTTAGCGAAAATAGTTGTATGGCGCGGGTGGCAACGGCTGAGGTCGACAGATACGCTGTAACTATAAAAGGATCGCGGAATAAAATATTATACCTTCTTGAAATATTATAAATAATGTATTCTATACAAAATTAATACTCTGCCTGTGCTAACTATACATTTAACTAAAATATATATTATTAACTGGAAATAATTATTCTGTGAAAATTGCGCTTTTGAATGCAATATTAACTAAAAATATTAACTAAAATATTTCTAACATCTTGGGTTCGCACACTATATTGATAATACCTAATGCCCTTCGCATTTACTAAATGTATTACCTAAATAACCACAGCTATACCATCCTGTCCGTCAGGGACGAAACATAAAACACAGTTATATTTCTAAAATTGCTACCTCTTACGCGACAAAAATACCTATTACAGTCGGGCTATGAATATGAACTATCTCCGCCTCATAATGGCGCCTGGTACCAATACTAAAACCTTTACTAGAAATAATAAATGCGAATAAATCTCGATAAATATAATATATACTATTCGTAATACGTCGTTGAATTGGCACATGAATCGTCTAATGGATGAAGGACCCCGTAGTGTATCGTAATAACTTCAAATTCTTTTATAGGAGCAGTGTGGAAACAATTGCATAATATTACGTAATAAAAACATCTAACGAACCTAATAATCTATACATTTATGTTACAATAAAATACGTTCACCAGAAGAATTCGTGTATTAGAAATAAAACATTTTCGATTTGAGACAAGCCAGTAAAATCGTTCGAACGGCGCAAAGGGAAAAATTCACACATATTAAATAACATTGAAATTAATAATCATAAACACTTTGTATTAGCAAATTCTTACCTTGAATGGTGTCGTCTTAGACATGTATGAACCTGTTCATATTAATTGCGTGAGAAAATAATACATATATTTGCTATTTACGAAATACGACATTTTTGAAGCGAAACTTCTTTATAAATAAGTAGATAAGGTCTCGGGGATGGTTTGTTCGAAAGGAT
Source organism: Agrypnia vestita (assembly GCA_016648135.1). Classification (NCBI taxonomy): domain Eukaryota; kingdom Metazoa; phylum Arthropoda; class Insecta; order Trichoptera; family Phryganeidae; genus Agrypnia; species Agrypnia vestita. The sequence continues at coordinate 9,934 of JADDOH010019781.1, read as the reverse complement.
TCTACAACAGCCCGTGAGTTTATATGAAATAATAGTTTCTTTGAATGCTAAATTTTGGTTTTTTAAACCCTCAGCATCTCTGCTGAGAGGGGTAGAGGCCCCGCGCCCGCCTAAACCCGGTGGCCGACTTCCTAAGTGACTAAACGGCCCCCCTTGTTCCTCCGGAACTTACTGCATCCCGAGACTCTATCTCTTCTTTACGAGATGTGATCCTGTGACGCCTCTCTTTTAGGCTTATGATTGAGATGTACGTACTCTTTTGGTACGAGTTTCTGATGATGGGTGTTGTCTTGAGGCGCCTTTCTTTTAGGCCGGTGTTTGAAGAATCATGTACTCTTTTGGTACGAATTGATGACGACATTAGCCTCCTTTGCGGGCATAGTCAGCGATGTTACAAATTATTGTGCAATCTCATTATGCCTTTTCAGAGCGGCGTCCCACGATTCTGCATCTTGCAACATTTACTTTGGACAAATGTTAGAGTGTTAGTAACATATTTATAATATCCTAGCTATTCCATATGAGTGAATGATTTTTATATTTATTCTGGCCCTGTCTTTCTTACAGAGGACGAAATAGAAGTTAACGTTTTCTATCAAGGTTTTACAGCATTCAAGCATGGAAATCCTTCCAAAAACAAAGGGAACCTTTTTGTTGGTTTAAGTAGTTTGCGCCAGATGAGGTTAGGTGGTCGGTTTATTGACGACCCCGAGCAACAAGGAGGACCCCGCCTTTAAGGGGCCCTGCAGGGCTTGTGCGGGTTCCACGCCCAAGTGCCGGCAATCATCCACCCCTCAGCCAGCTAGGCTAACACAAACCAGATATCCCCAATCTTTAGTTAGATCTCCCCATTCTGTCCTTTACTCGTCATTCTGAAGCTACTTGTTAAGCCAGATGTACCGAGGTACTCAAATCATAAAGACTTGGCTGAAGACCGGATTGCGCAATACTTATGCAACACAATTATTATAAGGCTACTAAGCATTTCTTATAGAATTACGTGTATTCAATTATTAGTAAAAATAGTTTGAAAATCCCCATACTTTAAAATATATTCGTTCGGAAGAATTTCTCGTACGATTTGGATTGATATCTGGTTATGCAATACATAACGCGTCGACAATATTATGAATCTATTAAGCACTGCTTATAGAGCTCCGTAAAATCAATTGTTAATACAAATGGTATGAAAATCCCCAAGCATCAAAATATATTCGTTTGGGAGATATTCCCGTACGAATTGAGCCAAGATCACACAAGAAATCGTGATATTAATTATACATTATTGCTCCGATTTTAAATCTTCCCAAAATAAATACATTTCAATAGTGAAAATAATTAATCGATAGATAATATAAATGTGTTCCTTAGCTGTTACACAGTGGCGGTATGATCCTCTCTGGTACTGATGAATGGTAGATTCCTCCATACGTCCGGGCAGCAACTCCGTCCGCAAATGCTGTTCTGGAACTCAGGGCTCCGTCGGTAGTCTGTCGGGCAGCGCTCCCGCTCGCAAGTCTGGTCTCGAACTGAAGGGGCTGAGTATATCGTGTTCGCTCCTTTTATACTCTCGATTGCACCATATCTTCGAAATCCACGCTAGTGCAGTGACTCATCCTATGAGCGATGACCTCACCGCCGGCGCTCGCCATTGGCCGGATTCAGTCAACAGGACGGTCGCCTCCGGCTCAACCCGTCGAAAGGTAACGCGTGCCTGTGATTGGTCCGTTCGTTAAAATAAGAGTAAAGCACTCGCTACACGCGAGACTTGCTGTTCCGATTCATAAATAATAAAGGCTCGTTCGCACCTACTCACAAGGTCGAGTCTATTAGGATTGGCAAACAATATTAATTTAACACAGAATTATATCTATGGTATAATAAAAAACCTAAGAAATATTACTTGTATAGCCGAATATTCAATATTTTGTTAGCCTCTTGTAATACATGGAATCTTGAGAAGAAATATATCAGGCTTTTACTTTTAAACGATTCAAACCAGAAGGAATATATTTTTGATGTCCATACTTGGCTTTTTGAATATTATTATTTTAAGATTTTTCTAAATTTATTAAATCTATCTCTATGTCGACCATCACACACTTCCTGAAACAAATGAAAAACTATATTGCCAAACCAATAATGTAACTAATAAATTTGAATCTCAAAACAGGAATATTTCCTCCAAATTACAAAAAAAACATTGTAACTCCGATTTTCAAAACTGGCGACCCAGATGAAATGAATAATTATAGACCAATTTCACTTATACCAAATATCGCTAAAATTATTGAAAAAATAGCGAAAAACAAATCACTGCATATTTAAATCAAAATAATATTCTAAGTGAAAATCAATTTGGTTTTAGGGCCAAATTAGGTACACAGGCGATTGCCAAACTAACTACATTAATCATGTCGTCACTGGACTCAAATAAGAAATGTATCGGGATATTTATAGACTTACGGAAAGCCTTCGATAGTATTTCGCGTAACATACTGGATAAACTCGCACAAATCGATATAAGTGAAAGTGTACAGTACCCGGCAAACATCTTGAAATTTTACAGCGTAGTGGGGGGAAGTTATATATATAAGCGCATATACCATTCCACCAAAGAGACCCAAATTTTGTCTTCTGCGCATTCTCCCACTACGCCAAAGAATTTCAAGAAGTTTGCCGACAACTGTACACTCCTGGATGAGATCATATATATATATAATAGAAGTCACTATGTCAATATAAATAATGTGCTTAGTGATCCGGAAACTCTCACATACGGTATACCACAAGGAACTGTATTAGGACCAATCTTATTCATAATTTACTTGAATGCGATTTTTCAGGTAAAAATCTCTGGAAAACTATTATTGTGATAACTGGTGAATCATGGGAAAAGACAATTAGAAACGCAAATCAAGACGTAAATACGATAAAAAAATGGTTTGACTGTAATTTCTTATCCTTAAATGCTGAAAAAACAGTATACATCCCCTTCACATTAAACCTACCTAATATCCCAAACAATATAGTTTTAAAAATACATAGTCCTAACTGCCATGGTGAAAACTGTTGCTCCATAACCTGTGACAAATTAAACATGACGAATTCTGTTAAGTACTTGGGTATTCTTATAGACCAACAATTGAAATGTAGGAATCATATAAACATGATTGTAAATAGAGTGCGAAAAATTATATATATATTTTTAAGATTACGCAACATTTGAACGATTGAATCACTTAGAACATTATATTATGCTTTTGTACAATCTATATTACAATAAGGAATAATAGGTTAGGGGGGCTCTTATAAAAGTATCTTATAGACTCTTAAAGCAACTGAAAAATTAATTATCAAAGTAATATTAAAAAAAAACATAGAACCTTCCCTACAGATTTACTTTTCAAAGAAATTAATGTATCAACATTAGACAGATTATACAAATACACCTCAATTTTACAAATACACAAAGAAACATTCACTTGACAAAATATAAATACACCACAAACTCATAATACTTATAGTCATAGCCAAAGAGTGAAAATAATAGGATGCTTAAACATTCCTAAATATAACAAAACAGCCACACAACACCATTACACATATCTAGGTGTCAAATATTTCAATAACTTACCAATGAATATTAGAACTGAAGAACACTATACAAAATTCAAGAAACACATAAAACAAATAGAATATACATAATTAAAACAAAAAATAGTTAGAACTAGCTGGTTGGCCCGGCTTCGCCCGGGACCATAATTCAGTAAGCATAGAATTGTGTTCTTTTTTGCTGGTTTCATCACCTGTGATTGGATTGCCTCGCTGGACCGTCTTCTTCACTAAATTCTGAACAGAAAATATTTTCACACTTTTTGTGAAATACCACGGATGTTCTTACGATTACTCATGCAGTACTGTGTTCTTTGTTGTAAGCCCTGGTGCATCGTATAAAAGATTTCCATACACGTTTCTCATATAAATAGTTTCGTCTCTCTGAGACTTCTATAATTTATTTGAATTAAACGTTAGGTTGTTAAATGTGACTTAGTAAGTTGGCATATTCCTAAATGAAAAGGAACAAAAGAATTCTTTCCAAGTATCACTGGTGGGTGTTGTGCCAAGACTTGTCTTTGTACAGGACGACATCTCCCGTGGGTTGACGACAACAAACGTGATTCAGTCGAATCTTTGTATTCATTTGGATCTGGACGACCTTGCTTGCTTTTTTTCGTTTTCTGACTTTTTTCTGGGTTCACGTTCATAAATAACTTTCTCCGCACTTAAATACGGAAGAAATAATGAACTATTTGAGGGTCAAGAACAATATATTCAACAAAAATGATGTTTTTTAAACCTCGCTTATATTTAAATGTAAAAGATAAATAAAAGTAAAAAGTTTACCTCACCCTCAAATAAAAAGTGGGCGCTTATAATATTGATTACAGAATTCTTTTGTTGATGGAGGGAACGCGCCCACGCTTTTATTTGGAGTGAAGCAAAAAAAATTTGGCCGAAATTTTTATTTTTTACTTTTTAGTATCTAATTTAAATAGCCGTATTTTCGGTTTAATTTTTTTATGCAATATTACTCAGCATACAAAATTACTTTGGTAGGAAACCAACGCCATCCTTGGGTGAGCTCATTAACTAATTTACCATATAAAGTTTTTGATTAAGTAATTATGATGGTTTAATTGATTAATGTCATCGAGAATACCCTCTCGAGAGTCTGTGCAAAATTTCAGCTCGATTGCACATTGATAAGCGGGTGAAAAATCTATTATAATATTCCGTCCAAACAAATAGACAAACAAGCGAGGCTAATATAAGCATAGTAAAAATGTATATCGGGTATTACATTATTATTGGTCATTGAGTGATGAATGAACAAATTAGAAGTGAATGTAGATAGAATTAGGAAAGGACCGCTGATATGATTTGGTCATGTGGAACGTATAAACGAGAAGAGTGGGGTTAAGAATACTTGAGGCGAGTGTTGGACAGCAGCAGAAACGGAGAAAGACCTGGAATGATCAGATACAACAAATTTAATCCTCAGAATGTTTTGAGCTTGTTCAAATTTTTCAAGAACACAGTCCTGGATTTTATCCCAGGGGGACATCATTGAAAACTATAATTTCGTCTCTGTGAGACATCTATAATACATCTTTATTAAATTGATTACTATTTATAATTGTTTTAAATATATAGAGGTATCACTGTATCATGGAACATAACTAGAGATGAAAACAAGAAAGAAACTGATTTAGATCATATAATGTAGGGTATAAAAGCAATGACAACAATTCCACACAATTTTTTTAATGCATTCAACGATAATTACTAATTTATAATATACTGAATTCGAGATTTTATAGAAAACAGCCTATACATTTATAGGAAACATGATTTTGGAAGGGATAGATGGAAAATCTAAAATTTAGTACATTTTAAATTAGTAATCCTGTGTGACTGCATCCAAAATATTTTTTTATTTTTTTAGATTTGCTGCCTTTCCTTTCATACTAGACATATATACAACTTTCAAAAATTTGATAATGTGTGGATGTCCTTACTGTGGAATTGGTGAACTTTGCATTGTGTAAAGTGATCTCATACACGTCATAAGCCCTGGGCAACTCTAGTAAGACTTCCGTACACGTTTCAAATAGAAATAGTTTCGTTTATGTGAGATTTATATTTATTTATTTATTTATTTTATTTTATTTATTTATCTTCATCTTGTTACATGACAGGAGATGGACCCGCTCATCTTACTAGGGAGAACCTGTGCCGAGATGAGCAGCTGAACAATATAGTTAGAACAAAAAAATAATAAAGATATACAACAAAATACAACAAAATTAATTAATTAATTAATTGAGTATATAAATATAAAATGTGGATAATAAGAACAGAATATACTGTAAAATACAAAAGCAATAGTGAAAGTAGAGTAATATATATAAAAATCATATGCATGGATAGTAACAAAATGTATATATATTAGCACAGTTAAAAGTATATTTAGGTATGTACCTATATAAGAGAGTTAAATGAATGTTTGTGTATATTAAATAGTGATAAGAAATGAAGTTTAATGAGCAATAAATTATGACCCGTTTTCGGCAATTGGGTATTTGTGCAAATGCAGGTGACAACAATGTCCTCTCCAATAGTGTTGTGTAAAAAGTTAAGAGTAGGGTGTCCACACTGACTATGACAGAATGGACATCAAAGACATTTGGATATCACTTCCATCAGTCTGCATAACTCCCTTAACCATTTTTTTAAAAAGTGACAGAGTGTTTGCACTCCTAATATTTTCGGGAAGAGCATTGAAGAACAAAGGAGCCTTGTAAAAAAAAAATAATGATAATAATAATATTAGGTCCTTACATATGAAATTGACGTTTAGTATGGGAGGAACATAAAGCCGATTTTTTTTATTATAATATATTTATTTAATCAAAGTATGAACCATTGCTATCTATGCACTTTTGCCATCTCATAGGTAGTTCATCGATCCCTTTACTATTAAAACCATTCGGACGGGAATCAATAAAATCTTTGAAGGCGGTTTTGACTGCCCCATCGGAGTTGAATTTTTTCCTTTGCAAGAAGTTATCCAAATTTCTAAAAAAATGGTAATCTGTTGGGGCAAGGTCCGGAGAGTACGGTGGATGTCTTAGACATTCCAATTGAAGCTCCTCTAATTTGGTAGCCGTCTGTTGTGCAGTGTGTAGTCTTGCGTTATCATGAAGCAGCAGTGGCCTAGAGCGATTAACCAGCCTCGGTTGTTTAGCACGTAGCTTTTCCATCATGGTTTACAGTTGCTGACAATAGACATCTGCCGTAATCGTCTGGCCAGATTTAAGAAAGCTGTAGTGAACGACACCTGTTCCGCACAGAACAGGCAAATACAGGTGCGGTCCGCTGATTCCGCTTCAGAAGCCTTCGGGATGTCTCACACAGCACGGGCGCACCGTGTGAGCAGCTGGAAAAAGAGCGATATTAGTACACGGAAATGTGCACCAGAGGCGACAGCAAAAGAATTTGCTTCGAGCAAAATGTCTAAACTTGACGGGGTCGTCAAGAATAATCGTCTTAAAAAAGACGGTTGTACTGCGAAGAAATACTTAGCTTGGCAAAATCCGTGCCAGCAGTCAGCAGTCCGCAGAAGTAGTAGGTATCGAGCGTGAATGTCCGCTCCGTGTCAGCACACCGCAAGGCGATCGCCGCCGATAGCACGTACCGGGCGTGAAGCGAGAGCGCTCGGCGTTAGCAGGCAGCAACAGCAGATCTTGATGACGTAGTTCGGCTCGAGCTTGAGAGCGAGCGAAGTCAGCAGGCAGCAAAATCGTAGGAGGTAGTCGGGTAGGTAAATAAAACACACGTGAAGGGTCTGCCACGGCGTTCTAAACCAGACTGAGGGTCGGTCCGCCTTGAATGCGATATTTATACCCTCGGCCGGGACCAGGTGGCCCCGGCCTCGAAGCCAATTAAAACAAGTTACAGTTTGCATACAAATGGCGCGTTTCGGGCGCTTAATTCTACTACATATATTACAGTTTTTTAATTATTAAATTAAACGCACCTCCCCCGGAGGATTTGCATATATGTCATTACATTGACTGCGTCTCAATAAACAGTCTGACATATTGCGTGGCAACCTTGAGACATTATTATTAAAGCAACAGTTAAAATATATCTCATTTTCTGGCCCGGCGGGCTATAAAATTTCAACAATTAAATCTCTTAAAAATCCAAATTAACTTTTAGGTTTAGTTTTTTGTGTCTATTATATAGAGTGCGTCGCAGCGCATCTGTTGATATATCACACTTTATTGTAAGTCGCAGCTTACTATAGTTATGAATTTTTAAACTTTTCAACAAAAAACTAATTTTGTAATTTATTCAAAATTATTTCCACATATGAGTGTGTATATCCACTGATCATTATACAAAAAGAATTATCAAAATCGGACACCTCTGACGGAAGTTATTCCGGTTTGTGTGTTTATACGAAAATTTGTATGGAAAAAACCCAGCCCAGTATGTCGCTCATAAGCGGCGGCTGGTTTTGTGTTGGTGGTGTCAGACTTATGTTTCCATATTAATGTGATTGTGATTCACTCATTAATAATGTATTTGAAAAAGTATTTAGATTTTTCCTTGCCATAAAAAATGTATGTTTTTTACCAATGATCTGTTGGCAATCTGTTATGCCATACAGTCAACCGTTTATTGTGTCATCTGTAGACAACTTTTTATGTCTTACAGAGTGTGTGCATGTGTGTGACTCTACTACTTATCTTTTATAAGTGTTGAGACAACTTTAATGTTGCTTATCAGGCAAATATGATGAGAATAAGGTACAAAATGCGCCTTGTGCGCAAATAAAAACATCTCCCGCCCGTTCTTTTTATTAAAACAATGAAAATGCGGTATTTTATTACATAGAATTATGATTCAGGTCCATCTGAAATCAAAAAAACCATTAATTTCCATCATATTAGAGAGCTCTGAAATGTTAAAAAATCTGAACATTAATATTTTCATATAATATTTTCAGCAAAAACATACACATTTCAGATCATGCACTCTAACGCATTTCCAGTGTCATCAGCGGGATGCGTTCTCATGGAGCTGAGGCTCCGCATTCGCTCATCCCCTCTCCCGGGTGCCGCCGCCTGACGCCGAGACACGTATAAGGACAACCACCGCGGCCGAGAACTCGCGCGCTGTCCTCGGCACGGTACCCATCCTCAACCGGGGCACGGCGATCGGCGGTGGCCCTGAAAGGGGCCTTTGCTCTGCTTCATTCACATCAGAAATTTCTATCATTTATATGACGCGATTACGTCAACCACAGAGCTTGAAATTTCGGTTGCCTGACGGTAGGCGCAGGCAATGTCCTGTCCGTAACATTCTCCCCCCGTGCAGCTTGTCTGTACTTCACGGTGAGGACAGGACGTTGCCTTCGGCGGGCTCCGCGCACCCCACAGTGCACGGCCCGGGCCCTCCCGACCTTGGCCTCTTGGCCTGGCAACTTGCAGCCGGCGCAGGTCTAAGTGACCGCGTGCGCCCTGACTTGTAGCTGGCGCAGGTCTGAATGACCGCGTGCGCCCCTGGTTTCCGCCATGTGGTTCTCCTCCACGATGGCAGATAATTCATTCCCCATACTAGGCCTGGGACGGCTCACAACCGGCGCAGGTCTAAGTGACCGTGGCGCTGGCCTCCGCCACTTGGTTCTCCTCCAAGATGGCGGATAATTGGTCCCCATACTAGGCCTGGGACGGCCTTTTGTCACTTGGGTCTTTCACCAAGATGACAAATGATTTGGTCCCCATACTAGGCCTGGGACGGCCTTTTGTCACTTGGGTCTTTCACCAAGATGACAAATGTTTTGGTCCCCATACTAGGCCTGGGACGGCCTTTTGTCACTTGGGTCTTTCACCAAGATGACAAATAATTGGTTCCCATACTAGGCCTGGGACGGCCTTTTGTCACTTGGGTCTTTCACCAAGATGACAAATAATTTGGTCCTGCAGCCATGTCGCCACTTGGGTCACCATCAAGTTGGCGGTTGCTCCTGAAGCCACCTCACCACTTGGGTCTCGTCATCAAGTGGGGAGATAATCCTGAAGCCACCTCACCACTTGGGTCTCGTCATCAAGTGGGGAGATAATCCTGAAGCCACCTCACCACTTGGGTCTCGTCATCAAGTGGGAGATAATCCTGAAGCCACCTCACCACTTGGGTCTCGTCATCAAGTGGGGAGATAATCCTGAAGCCACCTCACCACTTGGGTCTCGTCATCAAGTGGGGAGATAATCCTGAAGCCACCTCACCACTTGGGTCTCGTCATCAAGTTGGCGGCTGCTCCTGTAGCCCTTTCGCCACTTGGGTCTCACCATCAAGTCGG